>OMOW01112814.1:0-10724 GCA_900312555.1 Lamprogrammus exutus | reverse complement strand
CTCCTTCCCCCACCTCAGCTCCATCTCTGTAATAAAGTCTCCATTAGTATGATGGGGCCGCAACGCACCAGCAGTGAGTGTAACAGCCTGGAAACTGGGTCAAGGTTACAGACTGTAACGCGCTCTGTATGCAGTTCTGGAGCCTTGCACTGCTGCTCTCCGGCAATAACTCCATCCTGATTTTTGTTATCCCTCATGAAATCAAGTCTCAGCAATATACTGACAGCACCACAACTCGTTTTGTGTGTGTGTGTGGTGTTACTGCACGTGTGTGTGCAACTGCTTAGAGCTGGGTTAACAGCAATTTGGTGAAAATGTGGCATGAGAGCTTTACTCACACTAATTACTACTAATAGTAACAATGTCGCCGCTATTACTGAGCTACTGCAGTGCCCTATATTCCATCATTAGTTCTTCTGTTGTATCTCAGCAACAACTGGTGCAGAATGCTACCCGTTGCACATGAAAGGCACATATCACACCTTTAACGGTCAATCTCTATTGTTACCAGTTCAGTGCTGAATTAATTTAAATATTTAGGCTGAGTCTGAATCTTTCTGACTCAGGCTGATATCTAAAAAGTTCTCCAACGTTTTGGCAGACGGTCTGTCCCTTTTTGCCCACAAGGCATTTTTGAGGTGTGATTGGCCCCAGAGACTTCAAATTCTCATTAAAATACAGTCGGTTGCTGACTTAAAGAAGCCAGATACCATTGTGTTAAGTACTTAATTTTCAATATGTTTTTAAGACATTTTTATTTTGTACATCTAATTAATTTTACCACTATACTTCTTAAATTTCAAATGCTGCATGAACAATCTTTACATGCAGCATATCTGCCTTTAATTATCAATACAGATTTCTGACTTATGGTTAGGTTTTTGTCAGATTTGTAGTTGAGCTAAAATGACCTACATATGTTTTCATAGAAGGATGAAAACAGGGCAGAGAGTAAATGAAGTATCACAGCTGCTCCTATGGAAGATTCACTCCAGCCGCTTAACGCATATAAACGCAACACTCACCAGCAGACAACCTGTCCTGGATATCACACACACATAGACACACACTGACAGTACGGACACTAGCGGAATGGTGAGGGAATAAACAGACAGGAGAGAATGTAAACTGAACTTAAGGGCGTATGTGTGTGTGACAGAGAGAGACAGAGAGAAAGAGAGAGAGAGAGAAAAGTCAGGAAACAGAGAGACAGAAATAAAACAAAGGAGGGAATTCAGAGAGAAAGATGAAGAAAGAGTGAGAAGACGCATTAGCAGAGCATTGTGAGCGGCACCCTGCGGGCTTGTGATTGGTGAGGACTGATAGTTTAGATTGAATGGTTTTTCCACAGCATGACTCACCACATGGGACCACTGAGCCGCTCGTTTCTCTCGTTTCTAACTGGGCAACCACAACATATGGTTTTCATCTGGTTCCCTTTGATACTCATTTGTTTTGTGAACGAATCAACAGATGCGGGACGTGTACCAATTTTCGGAAACAATCATCGGCTATGGAACCACTACACTACTTCAAAACTTCAAAATGGATTTGTCTCTAGTTTTGTGTCTGCTACTGCCATTTGCTTTCCCTTTAACAGCCATTTTATAAGAGTGGAGGTTGTTTTTTATTTCAAAAACCTCTTCAAATTTCAGACACTGATCCAAGACAGCAAGGACTATTCCACCGTAACTGTAAAAGCAATTTCTGAGTGGGGAATTGGAATACATCCAGATGCTAACCGAACATGAGCTTATTTTCAAAGTACATTAAAATGATTATTGAGCTCAATTTCCAATTCCAATTCCAGACCAATTTCATAAAACCAACTACCTTAACAGAATGCTAAAAAGAAAAGGACTATGTCTACAGCAGTTTCCAGTCAATACAAGTATTATTATTTTGTCAACCAAAGCTCAAGTTTTCAAGTATAATATTCTCATTTTGGAAATGAACCTCAACACTGCTGGCAAGACCGATCAGTACCTTGATGGTGGAGGAGGCGTAGATCATATCCTCCAGGCTGAAGTGGCAGCAGCTGTTCAGGTTGTCTTTGCAGAAGTCCTGGATGAGCTGCAGGTTGTACAGTCTGTCAGCCAGTGACATGTTCTCCTTCAGGTAGACATCTGCGAGGGTAGAGAGACAGACATCAGCTGCCTGCGTGACTGAAGGGACTCTAGGTGTAGAATGTGGTGGGATTTGGGATAAGATTAGGAACTGCTGAGGTGTTAAAATGAGTTGCCAGTGACTGACCAATCGTGTCAGGGGACTGAATCTTATCAACCAGTAGGTAAAGCTGACGTGCTAATAAGTTCTAAACAAATTTCACTGATTGATGATTTGTTTCAGTTTGTTTGATTAGTGTGGATGTGTTTGTGTTTGTGTGTGTTGTAACAAATATCTTCAGCATAATGATGTAATCACATCGGCTCATTTGTTTGTGACTGATCTTTGCTCTAATGATTGAATCATTCAGGGGCAGAGGAATGACACACAGAGGAACAACACATTCCTGAAAAAGTATTAAAAATATTTTGTTTTTGCCCCAAACTATACCTTAGTTAGTTAATTAAATTAGTGAGAAATAAAAACAAAGAAAGCCTGTAAGATTAGCATTTGAACCTTTCTTGAATTTCAATAACTCAGTTAAAAATGTTACATCTTTTTATACTTTGGCTCTTGCTTTTTGGTTTGAAATTTAAGTTTTGCTCATTAGTTAGGAAAGTCAGTATGGTTTTAAAGTCATAAATACCACCACCTGGAGACCTTTTGGACTCATTTTATTGATCAACAGTGCAGTTATCCTCATTTTGTCTTGTGTTGGAAGACCTCTCCCATCTACCCACACCACACGTACTCTCCAATCAGCCACCCACCCATCATCCCAGCTCCTTACCGTCCAGTGGCAGCAGATGAGGGCAGTAGAAGTGCAGGAGCGCACCCAGGGCCGAGCCGTCTGTGCTGTCTTTCAGCAGGTTGTCCACTGGGGGGATCCAGGGAACCGGCTGGGTAGAGGCCTGCTCCTTCCTGTAGCGAGCCTATGTTATATAACATACTGTATCAGTACATACCATTTATAATCCAAACTGCAAACATTTTCATTTCCTTCACACTGAGACATACAGAGAATGGATTCTAGGGTATCAGAAGGACTTAGAAAGCAAAATTCAAAACCTTTTAAGAGTTTTTTAATATAGGTGCAACTAAATTCATGGCCATTTTTTATATCACAACATTTACAGAATTTTAATTGATTTTGTTGCTTTAATTTTATATAAATGAATCTATAATTTTAAGGACCTTCTGATATCCTGAAATCCATAACAATTGCAGTGATGTTGCTGAAATAATCAGCACAAAATAACAAACCACATACGTCAAGTTACAGAGCTGCATGTGAGGTAGAAAAACAAAATAGAAATAACAAAAAAATGATAGTGAAGTAAGCGCTTTTATCCCATCACTAAAATCCTTATTTACAGCTGCAAATAAGTTGTGTGTAAAGCTGTAGCTCTCACAAGGGCTGTATGTTCATGTCTCTTCGGAGCAGCAGGAAAACACATCAGAACAAAAGATGGATTTGGCCTCCAGGCTTCATCAAGTTCACTCATCTATGAAAGTAATCAGATGGTTCTGGGGCCTGGCAATGTGTTGCTGTGTGTTTAATTTGTTAAAAACAAACCTTCACACTGAGTCTAAAACAGCTATCGCGGTGGGGAGAACAGCTTCAAAGCTGTGGCTCAAGTGATAATCACTGATTATTTTTTAAGATGTCGTTACCCTCAAGCTTGATTGTTTGTTCCCGTGGTTTAAAGAAGGGAATTAGGCAACAATTTGAGCATTTTCATGTACTAAGGGCATTCTAAATGGAAAAGGTGCCAGAATTGCAGCAGGGGCATGAACATGAGGATGGTCTGAACTTGTTAATCATTCCTGGGGCAAGGAGAGAAGACGATCTAATGCACAGGGACCAAATGCCCCCAGACACACACATAGCTTGTCTGAAATGACCCTCAAATAAAATTAATCCTTTTCATTTTTGGCAATTCCTTGAGGCCCGTTCAATGATTTCCAAAGGGGTGTCTGGTATCCAGTGACAAGGGCCAACACACAGATTTTGAGGTCAAACAAACACATTATGATTGTTTATATACACCGTAGCTATACTTAAACTACTGTATGTGTATATAATAGGGTGTCGAGAATAATATAGGGTAATTGAGTTATGATGTCATTCCAGTGCTGCAGAGTTATCTTCAGCGAAATAATTGCTGCAACACATATTTTCATCTTTTTTTGTTGCTTTTGCGATGCATCAAATGACATGGATACAAATATTGGCACGAGTGAGGGAAAAGCTGTTCGTGTCTGAGTGAAGTCACATGTTGAAGCTCACGTGTGACAAAATGATGGTGATGAAGACAGAAGGGGTGGGGTTACTATGGTTACACAGATGATAGGCACGAGCATAGCGCTGGTAAGTTGACTTACAGGCACAAGCTTCATGTACCACTTGGTTGGAGACTGCAGTGGGACAGCAACGGAAAAAGAAATATCGATTAGCGGGATTGGTTACAGTTAGGTGCGGTCAGTAATACTGGAAATACACAACAGATCTCATATCAGTGAGAGAAAAGAGCAAGGAAAAAGTGAAATTGTGTGCATATTTTAGGGTGTTTTTGGTCATACATCTATAATAAGAGATGTCACAAATCTGATATTTTCAAGTGAACAGCAAATTTCAACAAACATGCAACCTGCATTTCAATGCTTAAGTTAAAATTCCAGTGTCTGTACTTCCATTAAGACAAAATTATATCAGACTTATACATGGATGGAATTAATGGGATTCTGTACTTCCCGGAATATACATACATACATACATGACATGTTGCCCTACTGCCTTAAATGAGGCAGCACGCCAGGTACAAAAATGCTTACAGTTTATAAGCCAATGGTTCGTTTACATGCTTGAGTAAGTCGATTTGCAATCACATAATCTACTCAGAATACACCAACATTGATTTATGCAGATTATGGTGTTTGCTGTATGAATCACATCCTAGAATATGAACAGTCAGCCAAAAGTTATGGCAAAGGTCTATGATTCAGAATCAACCATGAAAGGGCCAGATTTGACCGTGCATGAACGGTTTTGAGTTTTAATAGATTTTTTCTCCTTTTGTTCTCCGTGCTTGTATTGATTCGTGCACATCACACACTTCAGGCTTCAATACAGATTTTCATCTCTAGAAAGCAAGGTGCTTCTGCTGACAATGCAAAAGGAATCCAAAACAGTAAATCACTATTTCGCTTAATGCCAAAGCATCAAAGAGCCATATGTATGTGCCACTCAAATTGGGTGACAAGTGTTCAACTGAGGCATGAAAGGCATGAAATGATGGTGAAAAAATGGCCTGCTTGGACTCAACCAGCCAAACCTTTAAGACATCTAAAAGCACAAAGATCATTTATCTTGGATATTCCTGATTTGATTAAGCAACACAGCTCTCTGAATGGGTCAACAGTGTCTCTGATGGTATCAAAAGCACACAAAAGGTATCTTTTCTTCAAATGTATACCTGTTGTAAGAGAGAGAGAGAGAGAGAGAACGATGTCACCAATTTAGTAATTCATAAAGTTCATATTATTCTGCAATGTATAATTTAGTAATGTATAATTGTGACAACATTGTCGTAACCTTGTTAGTTTCGATGCCATCATTGTTGCACCTCTGTTAGCTTGGTGACATCATTGTTGTAGCTTTGCTTAGTTTGATGATGCCACTGTCTACTATGTAAGTACGTTTTAGAGTCAGACGCGGTGGTAAGTAACATTGGAAGCAACACAGTCTTTTGATCGCACATTAGACCTTGTAATTTCGTGTATTCTGATTAAACGATATAAAGGAAAGTTACCTTGTCTCGTCATGCGCGTAACAAACGCTGTTTGCAAGGCTTACCCAAGAAGTGACTCAAGAAGTGCCACTACAAAATAGTCAAAACAACGTCGCTAAATTGATACCGTTTAGACAAAGGAGGTATTTCCCCAGGAGCTGAGAAGGGGAACATAAACCTTTGAAGTATTGTCCAGTGACAACGAGTTGGATAATCCTTTGAGGCATTCCCCAAGACAAGCAACAGAAAATCTTTCTACCAGCCATATACAAGATGGCTGATGAAAAAGATGAACGCACGGGCGCATTGGAGAAGGTGAGATCATGCAAACCGAGAAAGAAAGCATCAGAAGAGAAATTGCAAAAATACATTGCATCGAGGAGACGTAAATTAAGAGCTCTGACAAGTAAAATAAATGAAATAGAAGCATTGATGGGTGATGCTCGAAATTTGCAAAGTGTGACATATGTGATGGAAAATGATTTTGCACGTGCTCAAAATGAGTTTATTCATTCCAATAAAGAAGTTGCAAGTCTTTTGTCCAAAGAAGAAAAAATACTGGATCAAGAGAACTGGTTTGCAGCCAAAATTGCAAACATCATAGAATTTATGAAAAAAACCAAAAATTGGATTGCAGCTGTGCAAAAATCTGCACTGGCAAAAGTGGAAGCACCGACAGAAGAGTGTGATGTTCTAAGTGACCCGCAAGATACTGTCGGACCTAGTGACAGTGTCTCACAGGCTGGTGTCAACAACAGTGGGCACACCCGTCTATGTAGATCTCGGGTGAGTCATGCATCGGCAGCATCCCGAGCTTCGTCGGCACGTGCTCGGCAAGAGGCAGAGCATGCGGCCCTGCTTGAACGTGCTGCAGCACTGAAGAAAAAACAAAAACTTGAGCTTGAAGAAGCCAAAATCAAAGCTAAAAAAGAAGAACTCGAGTTGGAGACTGCAGCACTGAAGGAAAAACAACAGCTTGAGCTTGAAGAAGCCGAAATCAAAGCTAAAAAAGAAGAACTGGAGTTGGAGATTGCATTAGCTGAAAGCAGAGCAAAATTAAAAGTGTTTAAAGAATACGAAGGATCAGAAGATGGTTGGAGTATCCACACGCTAGATCAAAGGCTACGCCGTCCAAGTTCTGGCGGACCAGCCATTCCTATGTTCAAGAGCAACACACTGCAATACACATCCTTCATCAGAGCATTCGAGCACTCACTAGAACAGAAGACAGACAATGATCAAGACAAATTGTACTACATGGAACAATTTACGGCCGGTGAACCCCAAGAGCTAGTTCGCAGTTGTGCTCATATGCCAAATGGCGGTGGTTACAACGACGCGAAGCAACAGCTTCATAAGCACTATGGAGATGAACTACAGATCGCCAGCGCGTACATTGATAAAGCCCTCAAATGGCCACAAATCAAGTCTGATGACGGAAAGGCATTAAATGCTTACGCAATGTTTTTGGTTGGATGTTGCAACACTATGACAGACATAGGATCATTAGAGGAGATGGACAACCCTACTAACTTACGGACGGTGGTGTTCAAATTACCCTACAAAATGAGAGAACGTTGGAGTGCTGTAGCCTACAATATCAAAGAGCGAAGAGGCACAAGAGCAAAGTTTGCCGATTTGGTGAGCTACATCGACCGCCAAGCTAAAATAGCAACGGATCCCCTCTTTGGTAACATGCAAGAAAGCCGCCCAACCACAATTAGAAAGACTGATCAAAAGGAAAGGCATCCTGAGAAGAAAGGTCGTGGAAGCAGCTTCGCAACCAACGTTTCTGTTGAAAACAAGCGGCCTCAAGGAACATATGCGAAGCCGATAAAACCAAGCAAAACAAGGAGAGCCTTCGAGGAGCCGTGTTTGTACTGCCAACAAGCTCACACTCTAGCTTCGTGCAGCAAAATCAAGAGCCAGCCACACAAAGAACGCGTGGAGTTCTTGAAGTCTAAAGGGTTTTGCTACGGATGCTTAATTTATGGACACCTCAACAAGTCCTGCCAAAAAAAAATTGAATGTAAAGAATGTGCGCTAAAGCATCCGGACATTCTACACATAACAAAAGAAGGTTCCGTCTCAGCAAAGAAGAGCGATGATGCTCACAGAAACGAAGTGTAGTGCGCTCAAGTTCCTCTCGCACAAGAGTCCTGCGACCTCACTGGGGGCTGGAGGATCTGAATACGTGCTGTCAATAGTACCAGTGAAGATCAAGTCAAGAAAGAGTGACAAGTATGTGGAAACTTATGCCTTCATCGATCCTGGAAGCACAGCAACATACCTAGTCTCATCGTGTGCGTTACAAACGCTCTTTGCGAGGCTTACCCAAGAAGTGACTCAAGACGTGCCACTATTACACCTGTTGTAATCGGATTTACATACATTAGCTTAGTCAGTTTGATCTATTTACCATTGATTTGGGTTACGTTTGAAACTGCTATCACAGCACAACCCTGGCTATCTTTTATAATTGGGGAAATGTTTGCCTTGCTTGTCATGTAATAAAAGTTTGATTGAGATTGAGATAAATCAGATTGTAGTGGAATGATCCATGTTTGGTTGTCGTGGGTTTGAGCCATTTATTTATTATATATAGGTTTGATTTATGATCCTTCCTCTTCAAAACTACAAACATATTTTGTGCACTTTCTGTCAGAGATATATATTTACCAAAGTTAACTAGGTAAATGTATGGACATTTGCTGTAGCTAATAAATAACTGATACTCTGATGCTTATCCTTCAAAACAATCCTACCAATGTTGACTTAATAAATTAATTATCTGTAGCATACTGGTATTCAATTGTGCTATAACAGGTATTTGCAGAGTGACAGAGGACAAACTCTGCCCTCAATTCATCTCTCCCGCCCAAGTGGCTTTTGTTTGATAATATCTCTAGCTTTCTCTGGGATATTCCTTTCCCATTTTTGTCATTTTAGTCTTATTTTCAGAAACAATCAGTCAAACTACAGCATTTATGGTAACTGTGCAATAACCATACATTTTTGTGTATGAAACATGATGGAACCCACACACAATCACAGCCACCCCCATTTCAATCATCCTGCAACTCTCCCTCACCCATCAAAAGTTCATCCTCTCAGGCCAGACGTGTCCATTCCAACTTAAAAGGATTTGTCCTCCCGTCTCTGTCCTTTGCCTGTGCAACACCCCAACCCCCACCACACAAGATAGCAAGGTAGGTTAGAGCGTTGCTGCCTTGGTCAGCACTAGGATGTTGTCCTACGAGGCTATGAGCTGTCTTTCTGCATCTGACAGACAGACGGTGCCTACTCCGTCCTTTGCCTGTGCTACACCCCAACCCCCACCACACAGGACAGCAAGGCAGGTTAGAGCGTTGCTGCCCTGGTCAGCATTATGATGTTGTCCTACGAGAGTATGAGCTGTCTTTCTGCATCTGACAGACAGACGGTGCCTACTCCGTCCTTTGCCTGTGCTACACCCCAACCCCCACCACACAGGACAGCAAGGCAGGTTAGAGCGTTGCTGCCCTGGTCAGCATTATGATGTTGTCATTCGAGAGTATGAGCTGTCTTTCTGCATCTGACAGACAGACGGTGCCTACGTGACTCACACTGCACTCACACCGTTGCACTGCAAAGAAAGGAGGGAGGGAGTGTGGGTGTGTGACGAAGGGACAGAAAGAGCTGCTTCACATCAGCAAAACAAAATATTGCAGTATTCTCCTTTTTTCTGAATTCCACAGCCTGAGTTAGAACCTGTATTTCTTTCTTTTCTGTGTCAAAATAGCAAAAAAAAAAGACAAAAATATAGTAAAATATCAGCAATTGTAGGCAGATGCAACTGCACTTGAATGAATCAGTCAAATCCATTCAATGAAGCCAAGGATCTCACTTAGCAAGGAATTATCAATCAAATTAGAGACGTCTGTATGTTGCAGTATAGTTTGTGAAGAGTTTAAACAGAAAGTAGGAAGAAGGAGGGGTAGGAAGGAGGGAAGTCAATGTGGAGAGAAAGAAAAGAGGCAGATGTGGAGAGAAAGGAGATGAGGAGGGACATGAAATAAGAGCAAAGTATAGTATATGGGTGACAAAATAAGAAAAAAGGAGCAAGACGGGAGGAGAGACACCCACCCGAGGACTCCCAGCAGGCTCGGCGCTCTGCGTCTCATTCTTCCTCTGTTCCTGAGCAAGGATATCTTTCAGATATTCATTTACCTAAGGGAGGAAGAACAAACAAGATTCACCTCCACTAGACCAACAGCACATTTATATACAGTACATGTACGTACACAACAACAATTAATACATCTAAATATAAGGAGCCATTACTAACATTCACCACATCTTTAATTTTAAAACTGGAATAATTACATTGTGACTGTGATCATTCATCACTTTTTTTTTTTTAGCCGTGATGGTTTAAGAAACAGAAGTATTTTGTGTTTTGTCTTATATGTCAAGATGCTTTTCCATCAGGGGCCAAGATGGAAGAAATGAAATCAAGCACATTCCAGTCAATCAAATCAATTAAATTCAATTCAAATCAAATCAAATCAAATTTGAAAACAAACCAAATCAAACCAAATGCCAGACAAACTTAAACTCAACTCTAATTCGCAAAGGTCAAATTAAAGCAGGAATCAGAAATGTTGAACATTTGGAAGACAAAACAGAGAGCCATATGTCTGACCACAAGGGCGTCATGACACCAGGCATTCTGGTAGCTGCGTGTGTGTGTGTGTGTGTGTGTGTGTGTGTGTGTGTGTGTGTGTGTGTTGGCAGTAGTCCAGCAAACAGATCGGAAGAGCACACGTCTGATCCCGAGACACAGCT
>OMOW01112791.1:0-12605 GCA_900312555.1 Lamprogrammus exutus | reverse complement strand
ACAACACTCAGGGACAGCTCCTTATCCACAACAGTGCCACATCATCCAACTTTGGAAGGTTTTGCATGACTAAGGCTTAAAAAGTTCAGAAAACTTGGCACGGGTTTCGATTCTTATGTGGGAAACTCTCAAATGGCCTTTTGGTAACTTTGGTTGAGGGTTATTTGCATGTCAGCTGACTGATTCTGCTTTAAAAGAGGAAATGCCAGAGTGACGGTAAATGCAAGAACATTTTATGATTAATTTCCTACGTTACTAACATTGTGACATGTAAATGATAAGATTTGTAAGACAGAAGGGCAAGAATGAGCAAATCGATTAAAAAAACTAAAAAAAATTATAATTAAACATTTTCAAGAATCAAGAAAATGTAAGACTTTGCGAGTATCAAGGCCTCATTGTTATTTACAGAGCTGTTGTGAAGGATACAATCAAAAATGGATCACATGACATTGCTAGAATGTCAATTATTTGCCTACATTAAAAAAATAAAAGATTTTTCTGAAAATGAAAATACTTAAATGACTTTCCAGGGCATTTTCTGCATCTGTGTGGCCATATTCTGACAAAATGTCCCTTTTCTGTGGAATTGTTTGACATTTAGAGAGCCACAAATACAACAGAGGGAAATTATTTTGGCTGATCATCATCTTATGATTACATCGAGAGCAGACTGACTGTGTCACTGTTGATTTCCCCCGTCTGTTTCAGTATGAATACGCTCTGAGACATCTGTACGCACTGGTGAATCTCTGTGAGAGAGGATACCCTGCAGACAGGTACAAACCATTTTCCAGTGCATTTCTCTTCTCTTTGTGGCGTTATGGTTTTTGTGTGATGTAGGGAATGTTTGTTGTTATCCTCAAGGAAAGGATTTTAACAGTGTAGGCTTTTAAAGGGTAATAATATTGATATTTTAGACTGAATTGGCCAGAATATTCCAACACATTATCATTGCTATCATCTTGCTTATTATTTTACATTTAAGAATTTTTGTGCCAAAACATACATGTTACCCCTAGAATTGAATTCTTTGCAGGGTTGTAAAAACATCAGAAATCTCATGCGACTAAGCCACAGAAAGTAGTATAGTGAACAGTTTCTGTTCAAACCAGTCTAACCACTCTGCATTTTTCGGCAGCCGCTCACCATGAGGGGAAACTCTGTAAATGCAGTAAATATAAATAAACTGCGCAAAGAAATAAAAATAAATTGCAGGTTTTACAGTCACAGTGATGTTGATCACACCAATACGTCTAATTCCATCTCAGGTAATAGAAAGATTTAAGATGATGCTGATGTAAATTTATGCCTTGTTTCTGTCTCCAGGATCCTGCAGGTCATGGACTCTGTGTGTCATTTCGGCAAGTAAAAAGATTTGTGTGAATTCAGCGAGCATCGGATCATTGTGCTTCTCCCATGTGGAGAGCCAGAGCTTTAATTTGCACTTCGATGGAATTAATCTGAGGTGGAGACGACGTCATGTTTTATCATCACATTGTAACCTTGCTGGGTTTTTTTACTCCTGAGATGTTTGATTTTACTGAGAAATTTTAAAGACTTGTTTTTATGATGAGTTGCACTCTATCACTGTGAAGGCTTTTTGGATGAATGTTTTACTGTTTGTGATTTTTATTTTTTATTTTAGGATAGAAAATTATAGGATTGATTGATTGTCTCATTTTTCCTCTCGGCTTTACCTGTGGTGCGGAAAGCCTGACATGAATGCATGATTGACATGGATTAAAATGATTTGACATACATACCACTGAATACTGAATGTTTGTCAAAGATCGGGAGACATTGTCTTAACACGGGGATCTCAAAATAAAATCCAAAAATGCTACTGCCTCCTGTTTCCAAATACTGTTTATACCTCTATGGATTTTCAATGCATTGTTTTAAATATTCATTAATATCAAATGACTCATACAGTAGTTGTTTGTCAGAAATCCATTTGTTGGTGTCCACATAATTTTGTACTCTATTATGGTAATATTACCCGTTGAAATCTTCACTTCTCTGCCAGATAGACAGTTATACCAACACACATCCAGTTTTACCACAAAGTAGTGATCTCAACATCGAGTTTGTCTAACACCATAAGTGGAGTAATATTTTTATCCACAGCAAAGATTTTCAAGTGCACTGTTGGCTTGGGAGTCACACATTTAAAAACAACCTCTTCACTCTGATCCAAGGGTGCCCTTATTACAATACAAATAGCAATATATTAAGAATAAATGGTATATAGTGCTTGGCAAAACAAAATTAAAGAGTGATTTACACAAATATTAAACAGCAACAAACAAAAAAGGTACATGTAAAGGACTTAAACAGTTCAAAGAATAAACAGAACATTTAATAAAACACAAATAAAGCTATACTACACTTGAAAAGACCTCACAGACACTTTATCTCATAAAACTACCTAGTCTACAAATGTTTTATGTTTGTATATATATGGGGATTTTGGCCCATTCTGCATGAGAGATGTGCCTGGAAAATATGTATAATATGATGAAGAACAACACATATGTACCATGGCTACAATTTCGTTACATAGAAAAACTATTAGGTAAATAAACTGACTTTTAAAATGTTTTTGTTTTCTCTTTACCATCAATTCTCAACAACGCCACCACCTCCCGTTCTTGTATTTTAATGCAGCCTTATACTACCCTCTTGTGGCTACGGGTGGTAAAGCTGCTATCTGGATCTTCTCGTAAACTTTTTTAGACAGTCTAGACGTGATGTCACATGTGTTCTGTAATAAAACAAGATTTTTTGTTTGTTCCATTTTATCACGCTAGAAGACTTTCACAACAGCAATTGAACGCATCGTCTGACGGCCGACTGTAAAGGTGGATTCGGTTCCCTTCTAGGATGATTCCCTAGAGGAAAGGACAGTAAATGTTATTGAATATTTACTTCAATGCCCGACTCTTGCCGGCCAATAAGCCTTATACCACTGTTGACATATCAGTTAATAGATGGAAGGATTATTCGAAGTAATTTGTGAAGTAGCTTTATTTAATGTGTTTACGGAATAACCCCTCACCTTTAGTTTATTTTCTCACATTTTCACAAATGGAACACAAAATAATTTGGACGTCTCCGGGTCTCCAAATTTGTCCTTTTGTTATTATATGTATGCATTTTTAACACTTAGATTTGTATTTGTTCTTTGTAATACCTCAAATCCATGTTTCTAATCAGATTTTAAAGTGAGTCATTAGACTATAGCGTCAGATAGCTATCTCTCTATCTGACGCCATGTTAGGCAAGATTAGTCCGGCAAGATACGCGGCCACCTATTTTCAGTTGTTTCAGCCAATCACGGGCGGATTTCTGACAGAAACCAAATTACTTGGGCGCTAGGTTTCGCATAGCACCTGCCCTCTTCTGCCCAGTCCCCACCCCACTTCATAAACCGGAAGATCGCAGCGAAACTCGTCTGCAAAGTGGCAGGAAAAAAAGACGGACCTGGAAAAAAAAAAAAATTCACTCACAACAAAACGGACTACCGGGTAGCGAGCCAACAACGCAGCTAGGCAAGACTGGAAACGGATAGATACTGACAGAGCTTCATCGAGGCGGTGTTTGCTCCCTGTTGCCTTTACTACGGTGTCTGCCGCTGGATTAGCTGGTTTGCTAACATCGAGGTTCTTTTCCAGCTTGTGAGGTTGCGAAAGACATTCGACAGGTCTGCTACTTTTCCACACCGAACTGCTTTTAGCGTTTCAAAATGGGCTCCAGAGCGTCTACATTACTCCGCGAAGAGGAAATCGAAGAAATTAAGAAGGAGACGGGCTGTAAGTTAAGCGCAGACTAATAACTGGGATAAAGAGACAACCAGAAGACTTAGAGACATTAGCTCGCTCATTGTACTTTAATTGACACTTTACAATTCTCTGTAATTAGCCTGTGACATTAAGCGTGTACCGCTTTTAGCTGTAACTTTAAACCACACAACCTTACAAAAACGTTCTGGTATTGTATATCTGCTGTACAGACAACTCAAACCCTCTGAAGACGAGTCGTTATTGGTTGTATCTCTTTTTCGTTTTGGACGCTTTTCACAAAGTTAACTTGTTATTTATCAGTATTTCAGTATTTGGTTGAAAAGCCATTTTCCCTGAAACTCTGTATATCTGCTATTCTGTGCTCAGGTGCTAATGAAATCTGTCTGTCTGTGTCCGTGCAGTCTCCCACAGTCAGATCACTCGCCTCTACAGCCGCTTCACCAGCCTGGACAAAGGAGAGAATGGAACCCTCAGGTAACATCTGATGCAGTGTGGGACTAAACAAACAGAAGACAGGAGGCAAACACAGTTGCTGATTGGTTTGATGGATTTACCAGACACTTCAGTGACTGGCATGATCAATATTCTGAAGGTCAAATTGTCATGTTGTGAATTTTGGGGGCCTTTTTATACTAGTTATTATACTCGTACATGTACAGTATGGTTTACAGCCTTAGCCAGACATCCAAGCCTTTTTCTTCTTCAGTCATTAATATTATGTCTTTGACTATAAGCTTTATTATTCAACTAGAAAAACATCTCTCCTCAGTCCTGCAGTTGTCGTAACTCTTTAGTTACCAAATTTGAGAGGTCTTTGCCAGATATTGTAGTTTATTTGGTACATTTATTTCAAGAGAAATACTGGCCAGGGTCACTTTCTGAGTATACATTTGGAAACATCAGTGTGGCGTAGCTGCAGTTTGTGATTAACTTCGGGCTTCACACATAATCTGAGCAGAACAAGCAATAGGTGAAGAAAGGGGTAATCATTGAATCCTGCTGAGACGTACAACTGTCTCTCTACTCTGTCCTTCACTCTGGCAAAGAGGATTCATTGGCAGATTGAGTCTTTGTAAAGGGGCGAGCGTGTCCAAACTCCAGACGGACGTTCTTCACCCTTCAAAGACTGCGTGTTTACACATAACAAAGTATTTGTTCCTCTTGTTCTTTCAGTAAAGGCTTTAAGCCATAGCACACAGTCACACAGTTTCCTGTTAGTCTAAGGTGACTTTTGAAATCATTTATCAGTTGCTATAACACTCAAATTTGATCTTAGACAGCCAATTTACTGGACATGGGAAGCTTTTTCAATGATATTACCATTCCAAACTATGTTTAAATAGCAAAGAGCCTGGTTAAGTTAGTTAAGTAGAACCAACAACTAGATATTTCTCCTTCATTGATCTTCTGTCACAAATTCCTACACTATGTCATATCGATTTCATTTTCATTTATTTGTCTCCTTTTCTATAGTCGAGAAGATTTCCAAAGAATCCCAGAGTTGGCCATCAACCCTTTAGGGGACAGAATCATCAATGCTTTCTTTCCCGAGGGGTGAGTCGTCTCTGCGTTCGCTCTGCTGTCGTTTGTGACCTTGTTAAAGCTTTTGACTCACAATCGCCACACAGCTGAACCGCGCTTTGTAGTCGAGGCCACTTGGCTGCAGCCACGCAAACCTCGCCCTCTTCTGCCAACAACACTTCAGTTTCGAGCGTCACGTGTACATTTGACGCAGTTAAATCAGATGTCTGTTTCATCAGAATTCTATCTAGATTTGGGTTTTGATCCGTCTGATATAGCATTGGAATCCAAAAGAGTAAGGTGTGAAGGTGGCTGTGGCTCGAGACTGAAACTTACAAACTCTGCCCAATGGTATTAAATTACAACTAGTTTGGGTCTCATTGTGGAGCTCAGACAGCTTATATTGACGATGAGTAAGGACGGGTAATCCGAGCCAACACCAACCTTACAGAGACAGGTTGTTTCGAGGCCCTAAACCAGAAAATCGCAGTAAATATACATTTGTGCTCAATGTGTCATTATTTGTCTCTGCCTCTCAGAGAGGACCAGGTCAACTTCAGGGGATTCATGAGGACCTTGGCTCACTTCAGACCGATCGAGGACAACGAGAAGAACAAGAACCCCACAGCCAGCGAGCCGCTCAATAGCAGAACAAACAAGTTACTCTGTGAGTCCGGAGCTCGGGCCAGGCGGGCGTGTCCGGGTGTGGACGCTGACCAGCCACATGAACATTCATAGTCTTTCATGAAGCAGACTTGTTGTGTCTCATCGCTTGCTTGTCTTCATATTTCCAGTTGCATTCCGGCTGTATGACTTGGACAGAGATGACAAAATCTCCCGCGATGAGCTGCTGCAGGTGAGGGGGTGTGTGATCTGAATGAGATGCTTAGTCACAATGACTATTCTGGTTCTCAAAATATGGAAAACATTTTTTTAATTAAACATCAGATGTTAAAAACAGAGCTCCACAGACATCTGTTCTATATAACCATGGAGAAACATGGTTACTACATGTTCAGTGCTTTAACAAAAGGACAAATGCTATTGTGTAATATCTGATCCAAAGTGCTCCACAGAGAGGATTTCCATGCTGATGAGAAGACTTTGCCCTTCTGCTGATAATGATGCGATATCTCACCTTAAATGCCGGTTGAATCTTCCCAGACAGTCTAGTATCCTGTATTTTGGCTTCCTCTGTGCTCTGCCGTGTTATTTGTTGTCCCTGTGCAAAGCCATCTCGGTTTTGGTGACATTGTGTGACCTGCAATTGCCATAAGCTCGAGGTTAAGTGACTCAGGCGGCTCTCTTGTTTTGCGCAAAACATTCCTACGCTGCTGGCTTCATGTGATGCACCAGCTTAAATGTGCAGGCCAAAATGATGTTTGTATGCTTGTCATACGGTAAATACATGTATGTGTTTGCTCTATTGATAGTCATGTGACAGCCAAGTATGGCTTCTGTTTAGTTGCCATTGAACCGAAACAACTACACATTATCCTGTGTAATGCACACATGCACAAAGTGTTAACATTGTTTTTTGAAAACACTGTGCTGTTTTGTGAGGGCCGACACCATCAAAATCTGTTGACATTAGCTAGCTAGCTAGCTCAAGAACTGCTTTTCTGTAAGTATTCATGAACCTAAAAGGAACATGTTGTTCATTCTCCACAGGTCTTGAGGATGATGGTTGGTGTCAACATTTCAGACGAGCAGCTCGGCAGCATTGCTGATCGAACCATCCAGGAGGCCGATACCAACGGAGATAACTCCATTTCATTCAATGAATTCATTAAGGCAAGTTTTGTGGACAGAGGACACTGGTGGAACTTCACACACTTTTAAAACTGACCACAACCTGGTGACAAGATGATACGAATGCTGGATGTCACTGCATTGCATAATTGCGCATGTGCACAAAGTAGAACTTGTGTTCTTGATTTATGCATTTCAGTGCAGAAGACGCATATTGATCCACATTGGTTTATCTGATCCCCTGGTTTTGTCCATGTTTTATGCTTAAAGGTAAAAGTTCAACACAGTGAAGCTTGCGTGTGGAGGACTGAGTCCCTCTTGCGTTATTTCATTTTTCCTACAACCTGTACAGAAAATCACTAGATAAACAAACTAAAGCTTTGCTCGTCTGTCATTTTGTGCATGCAGTATCCTAATGTTTATCTAAAGTCACCAACAAGTTCAAACCTACACTTGATTTAGCAACTACAACAAGTTCCACGCTGTTTTTTTCCTCCTGAAGTTCACCTGTGATGTCTTGTGCACATTAGGTAATGCCAGTGAAATACTTTCTTGGGTTCCAGCCAAAGTTAAGCTCTGTAGAAAAGCCCCAGCTGCCGTGCTGTGCATGTTAACCATCACACCACCACAACATAGAAACACGGAGGCGTCCCTCACTGAACGTGTGCCATTTCTGATTTCCTCAGGTCTTGGAGAAGGTGGATGTGGAACAGAAAATGAGCATTCGGTTCCTGCACTGAGCTGCGCCGTCTCCTGAGTGGAGCCTCATGTCAGCTGATACGGGACACAGACTTATTCATCTTATCAGCTGGCTGCTGTGGCCCAACATGTCCTCTGACCACACACTCGGTAGATCATTTTGTACATCTTGAGTTTCTGCCTTTGCTGTAAACAAAGGGAAACGTTCTGTGCCTTGGGTTATTTTACGATATGTCACTATGTATTCTGTTTCCTGAAATGGAACATTATTTATTAGCAGATTTTTATGGCTCACACTTGTTCCACTCAAAACAGTCAAAATGTTTTGGCATGGTGCAGTAAAGCTTTTGCTGTATTGAGTAGGCAGGAAAGGAAAAGGTATTTGAAGCGTACTCATTCTCATCACACACACATGCTGCGTCTTTGTCCGTGTAATTATGCAAAATCAAACTTGTAAAGAAATGATATCCATTTTTTAAGGCTGTGGTTTCAAGTTAATAGGATCATATGGCTTATTTTCTTTGGCTTGTGGCAGAGCAAGTCTGACCAACCTCCAGCCGTGACCTCGTGCTCCCTCTCTTAAGGCAAAGAAGGAGCTGCTGAGCAGAATCTTGTGTCATTCTAAGTGCCATGGTTTTGGTTCCCTTCATCTGCATCTTCAGAGTACAGAGGAACCTATGGCCATGTTTGTGTGTTTTGTTTTCATGTATGGGTCTTACCCAGCCACTGCCAATACGGTGTAATTGCCCATTTTATTTGTTGGACTGCAATCAAAAGTGAGTTTGACCTTCACCCCAAGCCAAGAGCCACTTAGGGCCTGCTGGAGCCACGTCTGATGGAATGTTGGGATTTTAACTGATTTTAACTGATTTTCAGCCAAAACAGTGACTTGCTTTTTGACGTAATCATAACCAGTCCTGTTCAAACCATAGTTCCCAGGTAAAAATCGTGTCACTATGGCCTGCTCACAAAACGCCGTCCCCTCAAATGAGACGCATCACGTCCAGGCTGAGAGAGGCAGAACGTGGTGGAAATCAGGCGGTGGACTCGTTAGTGCAGAGTTCAAACTAGGATCACTCTATGCTTCTCTTTATATTATCAGCATTCTTGTGACAAGGAAACAATTTGTTGATTTTTATGCACTGCTCAACATTTATCTTGCAATTTCACATTATGGTCAACCTAGTTCAAGGTACTAAATTAGGAATAAATGCATTAAAATGTATACTTCTGTACAGGCTAGTGAATAGTACATGAACGGGGGTGCAGATGTTTGAGCTTTGATCATTTTTGTGATGGTGAGATTCTTAAATGATTTCTAAAAACATCCAGCAACTGAATGCAAGAAATACAACTTGCCCATTTTAATAATCAAGATGTGATTATCAATGTATCTATGACTCACATGTTATGTAATGTTGGTCAAGGTATTATCAAGATGACTCATGAATTTTATTTGAATAAAGTAAGTGCCATTCTAACCCTATGCGATTTTATTGTTAATTTGTTACTATGCATTAATGCATTGTGGTTAATTTGACATCAATTTCATTGTCTTGTGCATTTGTGCCTATTTTGTTCATATTTGAGAAAGGCCAGCATAGCAAACAATGACTTGCAAGATTTGGTAAATGAAACAGCTTCTGTTTCTTCCCTGAAAACCACATTATCTCCATTTAAAGGGGCTTTCGAGTAAATACTTTTACTGTATCCTCGCTTATAAGCATTTTGTTAATACTTTTATATGTTTTAACACAGAACTTATATTTTCAATGTGTTTTTTTCCCTATTCTGATGTAATTTTGACTGAATACTTTTAACAGCATCCTGATTCATATTATTATTCTCTTGGTGGTGGTAATGCACCAACCGACATAAACGCCAAAACTCCTTTTCTACACGTGATATCTGATATAATCAAAACATTTTGTGATAAAATAAACGGCAGGCCACCACTATAATTTCCATTTTTGTAATAAGAGTTAAATTCCATATCCATAAATGCAGATTTTTGAAGGTTAGTCCATAATTCTCAGAAAAAATAGAGACGAACAAATTTCTATATATGATGGTGAATAATCCCGTCCTCTCATTATTTGCTTTGTAGTTTTGCTTGTTTGTTTATGTGGCGTTGCCTTTTATGCTTATTTGACAAATATGATTTGATTATTTTCAGTAATGTTCAATGCAGAGTTAATAAAGCAACGGTAACATCCGGGGCGGGCCTTGGACTGCCGGAGCATTTGACTGACAGCTCTCTCGCCCAATCGGCGCGCGCTTCCATCGGCTCTCGTAGTAGGAGAGTGAAAATGGCGTAGAGCGGAGGGACGAGGGGACCGTCTCCTCTCCCATCCGCCGTGAGAGCAGGGAGGGGAGCTCCTGGGGGCTTCCGCATGTTTTCTAAATGTAACCTCACTCGGTGCGACCCCTCTCTCCGGGAATAAACCCGGTATTCGTCCGGTTTGGGAGCTATAAATGTGTCACGGTAGAGGAGGAACCCCTCTGGCTTTTGTTTACCTGCTGCAGCTCAGTGGAAGTATCTCTGCATCTCCAAGGTCAGTACATTTCTCTCATATCACTCCTATATTTTATACATTTTAGACTGGACTGTTTGTTTTTACGTATTCCCCCACAGCTTTTCGGCATTTCGAGAATTGGCTTAGTGATAATACAGTGACAGTTAAGTCAGTGTCGTGAACTACGTACAGGCCAGCGGGGTATAAATAGGCTAACTGCACGCAGGGTCAATTAGCCTGTTTAGTCCATTAAATCAAATCCCTAACCAATACTAAACGTTTTAAATGCCTTTTTGATTTTCACTTCTTAAGCCATGATGCAATAGCGTATAAGTTATGTTAAAAAAAAAATATATAAGAAATCAGTTCTAGAGCCAAAACATTTAGATTTTAAGACGGGAAACCCGAAATAATAAGTGTATCATTGAAAAGATTTTGAGGTAAAGAATCACATCAAACACACCCATCTTATGATTCATATTCAGTGTTTCCATTCATCTGTATACAACCATTGCCAGGGTGTACAATGCACTTTGTCCCTGTCCCAACCTGTGAGACAGCAGAGTCTCTGACTCTGTCTCTGAAAGCTTCCATACCATTGACAGACTGATGGAGAATCAAAACAAGTCCAGAATTCACCAAACTAGAGCCAATGTCCAAATGTTTACTGTACACCTGTGCCAGCCAGGTAATGGTTGTTACATAGTTAGTGCAAGTCATGCTGGTGCAAACACAGTACACTAATCGTGCTGGTTATGTATCATATTTTTCACAGTTGAAATTAGTTGTATTGATATAATTCTAATTATGAATGTACAAATATGGACGTATCGGGGCAGAAGGAGTGAGGTCTAAACAGGCTTTATGACATCATAACTACAGTTGTGGCTCTCCACTGGTTTCAATCCACTCATAAGAATAGAGTTGTATGTTATTCTAGATTTAACACCATAAACTAGGTCTTAATTTAAGTTTGATTTTTTTTTCTCCCCAGTTGTGAAATCAGCTGAAGCCCAGACTGGAAGGAACCCAGCAGTGCGGACAAATGACCTCCACCACCCCCCCCGCCCAGATCTGTGGAGCTAAAGAGGGAAGCCACGTCAGAGATGATCTCCTCCGGGCTTTGGGGGGAGAGGGGACACAGCAACCCTGCTTTCCTGTTGCTGGGACGCTGGCCTTCTTCTCTCCACAGCACATCCCCCCCCTGCGCCCTGGCCCGTCTGCAGCCTGATCATCTACCAAAATGTTTGGGGCCAGTCTAAATTCCATCACACACACACACACACTCTGACCATGTCTACATTTAGCCCGACGCTGGGTTGACAGCTGTTAAAAAGTTGCAGAGTTGCTGCTTTGGTGATGTTTGCCTTGAAGCCGGCAACATCTGGACATTTTCAGTCCGACCTGGCTTGGATTCTTATGAGGCTGTATGTAAAAGTCATCACAGAGTTTCCTTTACTCGTTTAAAAATTCCCCCCACACACACACACACACTCACACAGTAATTAGATCGCAGCAGTTTGATGAGGAACAAATTGCTCACTGCTCCCATTTTCTGGGAGGACAGCGAAGACACAAAATACTGTAGCAGAAGTCTCGAATCAGACTCGTAGGGTGTTTTTATGTTTTAGCACTACCTCATTGCCATAAGTCACAAAGGAGTGAAAGGGAGTGAGATCAGTATGAGTAGCTTAGTGGTTGTCAAGCGCCACATGAGGTTTATGTCTGAATTTAAATTTAGTTTCATATATCTGAGTGTGTAAGAACCCACTAAACACACCCAAAATAAGCACATAATGCACACAGTATCCAATCTGGAGACTCGCTCAAACTGTGATCTCCACACACGCCTCGCAGGAGGACGGTCACGAGATTGTGCGTCGTCGCAACATCCTCTCATTTATGGATTTTCCACTTGGACTCGCTGTTGTAAAAGTAGGTCCTGAAAAAAATGAGAGATTACTCAGATTTAATGTTCTTCCCTCTAATCATCTCATTTTGTTTTGTTTTTAATCCCCACAACACAGCCTGTTCTGCTTCCTCCTTTACGCACGCTCCCATTTAACATATTTTTTTTTAACATATTATATGTTTCCGCATTCGAAAGCATGTTTTGTTTTGTTTTTTTGAATTTTTTTGTCACCGCAAAGTTTATTGAACATAGCGTTTTTGTCTCCGCCTGCCTTTTCCGTGGTTCGATTGAGAGGTTGCCAGTGCTGAGATTTTTTCCCAGTAAGCGATTCAAACTGGTTTCACCTGGGATCGGTCCGTACGTGCAGAGAAACTCGCGCACTCAACTGTAGCGGTGCCT
>OMOW01112781.1:0-10051 GCA_900312555.1 Lamprogrammus exutus | reverse complement strand
TCGATGCAGCCTAGCAAACTGCACAGACCTCGCTGCAGCGATAATCTCTCTGACAATAAAACCTACAAAGACAACTGAACTTCTATTTCTTTATTTCACCAGCAATCACTCTGACTATTACAAAGATTTCCACCACAGTTTTGTCTTTTACCACTGGTTGTGATTAATGTTAATTTGATAGCACAGCAAGCTGAAAGGATTTAATTGTAAGCTAACGCTAGCTTTGCATTCTAATGCTACTTTTAAAGACAGTGACCTAATGGCAATGATACTCAACACTGGGGAAGTAGTGCAATAATGGTGTTAGCATAGCACAACAGAAGTAGAAGTAGCAACAATCCTATTAGCCGGCAAGATGGAATTAAAAATAGCCTAACTCGTTTTATTTCATGCTCATCATGAAAGCCTATCTGGTCTGTTTTATAAGAGAAAACTGGTTGAAGAACCTACATTTGGCTTCCACTTTTTTTTCTTTACTTTTTTACGCACCAGAAGGTCCATTCTTCACTGAATTTATCATAGCTATTTTTAGTTGCCATTTGCTGCTTTTAACTTGATTATTACACTTATTTGAATGTGATCCAATGATTTCAGTAAGGTATAAAATCAATACTTGAAACATAGCTAATCTATCACACTGAACATTATGCCACCTTTATTTTTATGCAGTTTTCACACCAGCTATATTTGCTTATTGTTTATTTTCCTGTTTTTTTAGCAGCTTGTGAATACAATTTGGCCGATTATTCTTAGGTGTCGGGACCTCAATGTACTGGATTAGTACAGTCATTGTAAATGTGAACATGAATATATGGATGATTGAGTGGAACAGTGCCTGGACCTGTCTTCCCTGCATGTGTAATTACCAGGGTTCTCACACTTTCAATGATTCACTGTATTATATGTGTTGGTTGTCATGTGGTTGCGCATCTCAATTACCGTCTTATAATGCTTCTCACATTCACTTTGTGATGGCTGTGTCTGATGGGCAATTTCTGCTTTGTGAATTTGTTAGTTGGCGATAGCTGTGCTTACATGCAGTGTGGTAATCTGTTAATTTGACTCATTCTCTGATATAAAATAAGTACATGATATACAGTAATCAGTACACTACGTTAGACAGACCTGCTCCAAGCCATTGTATCAGATACCCTTACAAACATCTCATCTACTGAAGGATTTGAATCAAGGTCATTTTAGTTCCACATCACTTCATTTTTAATTTTTTTTCAATATTATTTTCAAAACGTTTTCAATTTAATTTATTTCAGTTTTGAGTTTTTGGCCATCTCTATTAAATTGCTGCTCTCAAGCATTTTGTTTGTATTTGATTTAATTTTAGTTTTAGCTTTTGAAAAGATGGGAAGAAATCCCCCAAAGGCCAGAAAACACACAGCACATGAAAGTTAGAAATGGTGGCAAAGCTTCAAACATTAACAATCCTACTGCCATAAAAAGTTTAAAAAGCAAAATCTTTTATCACCACCCAGCCATAAAAAAATATTCCAAATTTATGGCCCCTCTTGACTTACTGTATATAGTATACTCCTCCTGTTTTTTCTCTCCATTATTTTTCTTTGTCTGTAGCTTTTGCTTGAAAAACAATGTACATCATGGAAACATAGTACATGAAAAATGAAATTGTCTTATCCTCCATGTCCCTATTTCTCAATTTTCTGTCTTAAAAAAATATAAATGTTACACTCCTAACCACCAGCTGTTGGGCCCTCAGTCACTGTTCATGACAAACTAGCAAAGAGCAGATAACAGTGGACGTGAATTGAGCCGAGAGCCGAGAAAAAACATATTTGAGTCTGAAAGCCATGTTGTCTGCACCAGCAGTTTTTCAGGACAACAAACCAGACGTTTGAGTTTCGCCTCTGGAACTCAAACCCTCTGTGTCATTAGTGACATTTTTCCATTGCTTGGCCTGTTAAGAGAGGAGGAATGGCTAGTAGATTGAGTTGATATGGACTACGGACAATATATGGGATATAGAGTGTGTTATTTTAATCACAGTTTTCGGTCTCACTTGATTTTTAAAGATTTTATTTGTAAAACATTTTTGTTTTAGTTTCAGTTGTAGTTGACTTTAATAACATTGATTTGAATAAATCCCTGTTAGTTATCCTTTAATGCTTCCTCTAGTGAGGCCTTAATTATTATGTGTACATTTTCCCTCATCCATTCTGTCCCGATTCGTTTAAGTGACTCGTGCTGCCCAGCTGAACTTTCAGAGTCATGTTTGTGCCCTCTGCCCCATTCTGCCACTGAGGCATAATCAAAACATTTGCATTAACTGTAATTGGCTCTTATTTAATTGACCATATTGAGCAGCTTGTGGTGAAAACATTCTTCCACTGGGAGCAAAGTAGACAGATGCTCTCGAGTCTGTATTTCTCTATCTGCATCTGCCAATGGACAGTATGTTTTCTATGTTTCTATGGACCCCCCTCCCTCTTTCTGTCTGTCTGTATGTCTGTTGGTCTACATTTCAATAAGCAAATTCTTCAGAGCGACAATGATAAATGGAGCAAAACATACACAGACCTGGAATCACAAATGATAATCAGGGTCAGTGGGCCAACTGGTTTTGAGACATTTTAATGCAAGATGTACAGTAGATTACAGTTAAAATTTAAACAGAATTTTCAGTTTTCAGAATGCAGAGCTGTCTGATACACTCTGCCTCTCTGAGCCAGCAGGAGTGCAGTGCTGTCTGCAGAAGGCATAAATAATGATATCAGCCATATCCTCTATTAGTTTTAATACTAGATAGATAGATAGATGCACTGTACAAAATCCTGCTGCGCTACTGGACTAAGATGAGTAAAATGTGTGCATAAGTTCCACTGCAAGTCTGGAAAATGGATGGCATATACGTATGATCATTTGTACAGATGAGTAGCAGCAAATAACTAAAAACTGGCCGAACTGGAACATTCACTGTTCCCAACAAAATCACTTCGGTGTCAGCACTCTCCCTTCCTCTCCCATTTTTACATGCACATTCGCATTCACAACCATGTCACTTTTCAGTGTTGTCATGTTTTATTGCACGATGTGTGTGCTGTGATGAAAGTGAATGGTTTAGTATGTATTGCTGTAACAACTGAACCCTGACACAGACTTGCAGGATCAGACAATAAGCGTAATCACGCAGTCTCAAAGAATAATAGATCAAATTCAGCTCCCCTTGCACAGCACAAACTCAACCTGGCTCTTTGCTCCCCCTTCTATATACTCACACATTTAATGAGTCAGCCATTAAACAGTTTCATGGCTTTGTTATTTTTGTTTGTGTCACACGTCTCCAATTGGAGGAAAGCATCTTTGCAACAAATGAGACAATCTGAGCCACGGTCGTCTGTCATGACAACAGCAAACGGAGAGACTTTATTCTGCAGCGTAGTTATATTTTCTAGCCAACTTTGTTTTTTAACATCATTGCTTTGCCCCCAGGCCTCTGCAATCCTCTGCTGTTCATTAATACTGCGTTAATATTTACACACAGATATGTGGTGACAGAAGATGAATAAGGGTGGTCTGTATATACTCCTGCACAGTATATCTATCTCTAGTGTGCTAGATACATGAGGACATGTAATATAAATAAAGCTGTCAGCATCAGAAGGTTTGTTTCTTGCTGCAGGAGGACACAGTAAAGCACAGTTTACAGTAAACAGGATCCTGTCATGGAGAGGACAGCTCTGAATGTGCTTCCACTAACAGAAAGTAATGAGGAAAATAGAGAAAACACAAAAGAGCTGCTGATTTGCAGCTGATCGGCCATCGTTCTGTCCGGTGAAAAACAATCTGCAGGCTGGAAAATATATTTGAAAATTGGATTTGCAAATAGATTTGTTCTTTATAACATTTAATATAGATTTTTAATAAAGTCCCATATTGAAAATGCATTTGTCCTCATTGAACATCTCCTCACTTTTAACAACTCGCTTTGTTTCTGTGTTATTGGCTGTTATGAAAAATGGGGAAAAGCTGAAGTACACAGAAAAACTTGCTGAGTTATCGTAATGCAAAGAAACAAATTAAAACAGACATCTGAAATATGAGTTGACAATTGGGAAAACTTGTGTAAGAATGCAAATCAACGGGAGACAGTGTTCGAGAGGCGAATAAAATCTCTTTAAAATGTGCCCTTCATTAGTCAGTCATTTGTTTCATCAAAATTATCACAAGGGGAAAACATACATCATCAAAGCTGTGCCAGATACCACTAATTGCATTAAGGGCAGGATGCATTATTTTCCATGGAGAGTGACAGCATTTAGATTTTTCCATTAGGGTCACTTGACAGGACTGTAGCATTGAATGACAGCTGAGGGGTACAAAGCATGACGCAAGGGGTCCCAAGGGAAGGGCACAGCTGGGAAGTCTATGTGTCTCAAAATGCATGAATTATACACTTCTATCAAATGCAGACTCACATTTTATTGCTCTACAGCTTTTAGACAAAAGCAGGAGAAAGAGACGTTACTGTGATCAGCAGATTTACTATCCAGCAGATGTTTTCTGTCGTTTTCTCTCCTCCTGCTGTCTCTCTCTTCCTCCCTGTCATTCTTTCGTACTCTCGCGCCCTTGCACTCCTTCTTCATGCCGTCTCTCTCACTCACAGCATCTTCCTCCCCGTACACCCACATTGCCATCCATAATTACAGCAGTTAATTATGCAGTATTTTCAGAGACCAAATTGATTTGATCTGCGCTGACCTCATATTAGCTGCGTCAAAAGACGTGAGCAGAAAATCCATTTTCTGCAGGCTCCCCGCTGCAGTTTTCTACCTTTTTCTGCCTCAAATTTAGTTTTAACTAAATAAGTTTTAACTTATAAACATCACACCTCGTTGATGCTTAAAAACTGTGCATAGCCAATGTACAAATATAGCTATAGTTTTTTGCCATATTCACTGCAGTCGGGCACCACGCAGCCTGACATGATTTACTGTTATTTACACGCAAAGGGAGAGGAATCACGCGAGGGTGGAACATCAATACAGATACAGTCAGACACCAACCACATGGAGAAGCCCTTTTAAAATGTCTCCATGTATAGAATATTTATAACATCTCCATGTACAGAACCCCCATCAGACTCGAACACGATCAGATGTCAGCCTTGCAGAGCAAAAAACGGCTACTCTCAGACCCCATCTTTCCCTCACACACACACACACACACCACTTCAGGCGTCGTCCATGCTTTTGTTTCCAGGGGAGACGCCACTATCCGTAATCCTCACAACAGGAGACAGGAGCCTATTGATTTGTGGATAATGCTAATGTATGACTGCGACTGTCTGCAATTTGATTTTACACATACACACACACACACAAAATTCTGCAACTGAGCCATTTTTAGAATAATGCAACCACCTTATCGTATTGGTACCACCTTTCTTTCTCATGAAACAAGATACAGATTTGTGTGCAAACGATTAGACAATGCAGGAATCCAGATGGTGTAATCCAGCCCAGGTTCGTACATTAGAAACGTTCAATGTAGAAAGATGCTCAGTGTTCAAATTTAGTCATAAATGCGTCAGAATTCTTAGAATGACGCAGCATTGCTCCTATTCTTACAATTAAGAATGAATGTCGTGACTAAATACCGGTAAGTGATAAGAGTTGATCTCCTGAATTATGTAAGAGAGCTGGAGAGGTCCCCAAAGTCAGTTAAGAGTTGTGAGATGGCTGCGTTGCATGCATCTAGACGGAGATCACGCACTTTCCAACAAAGAAAGGATATTTCGAGATTACATTATATCATGGAATTGATAAAGAGCAGGCGGGACCATGAAGGTATTGTTTTCGTCGCTGAACTTATTAGAAATTCAATAACCGAAACAAAGCTCTAACTGAAGAAATAAGAGAAACAACAAAAAAAGAAATAAGGAAATAAGTAAGTGATCATCTGTCAACATGCAGATGTCTACAGTAAGCAGAGTGAGGCAGCTCACCGAATCTCCCCTGATCTCCAAACTAAACACAGAAAACAAACCACTTTCATGAGGATTGTGGGTTTCCCCACTGATTTTGAAGAATTGAATGCACTTGTGCACCTCATAGCCCCAACTGTTTGCAAATAAGGATATGCACATCAAAAAAAAATGATTACCCATATCTACGTTCAACTTTGATAAATAAATCTTAGATTTTGTTCTTAAATTACGTCTTTGTTTTCCTAAACTATACTGAACAAAAATATAAACGCAACACGTGTCAATTTCGATGATGTTATTGAGTCCAAAGGAAATAAATGTGAATCAGTCAACTGAAATAGATTCATTAAGCACTTATCTATTGATTTCATGTGATTGGGGATACACATATGCATTTGTTAGTCACAGGTTCCCTAAAAAAGAAGATACCATGAAATGAACAGACTACCGATCAGTATCTTGTGTGACCACCATTTGCTTCATGCAATGTAACACATCTCCTTCGCATTGAATTGATCAAATTGTTGATTGTAGCCTGTGGAATATTCTCCCACTCCTCTTAAATAGCTGTACGAAGTTGTTGGATATTGGTGCGAACTGGAACATGCTGTCGTATGTGCTGGTCCAGAGCATCCCAAACATGCTCAACGGGTGACATGTCAGCTTCAAGGCATTGTGTATAGATCCTTGCAACATGGGGCCGTGCATTGTAATGCTGAAACATGAGGTGATGGCGGTGGATGAATGGAATAGCAATGGGCCTCAGGATTTCTGTACAAAATATCCCTGTGCATTCAAATTGCCATGGATAAAAAGCACTTGAGTTCGCTGCCCGTAGGATATGCCTGTCCATACCATAACCCTACCACCACCATGGGCCACTCTGTTCACAACTTTGACATCAGCAAACCACTTACCCATCCGACGCCATACACGCTGCCTGCCATCTGCCCTATACAGCTGAAACCGTGATTCATCGGCGAAGAGGACCGTTGTTCTCCAGCGTCCCAGTGGCCATCGAAGGTGTGCTCTTGCCCACTCACATTGATTGTGACGCAGAACTGCAGACAAATCAAGACCCTGGTGAGGACGGCGAGCACACAGATGAGCTTTTCTGAGGCGATTTCTGACAGTTTGTACAGAAATTCTTCGGTTGTGTAAACCAATTGTTTCATTAGCTGTCCATGTGGCTGGCCTCAGATGATCCAGCAGTTGAAAAAGTCGGATGTGGCAGTCCTGGGCTGGTGTGGTTACATGTGGACTGCGAGTGTGAGGCCTGTTGGATGAACTTCCAAAATCTCTGAAACGACGCTGGAGGCGGCTTATGGTGGAGAAATGAAACACCCATTACTCTGGCAACAAGCTCTACAGGACATTCCTGCAGTCAGCATGACAATTGCACAATCGCTTAACTCTTGAGGCATCTGTGGCATGGTGTTGAACAACAAAAAACTCAACATTCTAGGGTGGCCTTTTATTGATCCCATCATAAGGAGCACCTGGGTAGTGATCATGGCCTTTAATCAGCGTCTTGATATGCCACACCTGTGCAGGCTATGGATTATCTTGACGAAGGAGAAATGCTAGCTAACAGTAATATAAACAAATTTGTGGGCAAAATCTGACAAAAATGTCTTTGAGCCCATAGAAAAAATCTTTTGAGGTATTATTTAAACGAATTGAAGAGGGCAGCAAAAATAAAAGTGTTGCGTTTATAAGCGTTTATATTTTTGTTCAGTATATTTACATCTGCTCTTCACCAAGTTTGTGCTCTAGAAATTACTTGCAATAACCGTGTCGACTTCAGACATGGATGGAACAAATTGTTAATCCAACACTGATGGTAGCATTCTGACTGGTACTTCGGTTTGCACACTTTTTCCATAAGGTTTATGCAGATATTTAACATCTACGAAACTCATTGTAAGTCACATCTGTGGTATCTACTCTTCCATCCAGTGGTCCTGCCTAATCTTTTTAGACACATAGTTTGTTGGAATTCATTCACAAATGACCTTTCTCCCCTCTAATATCGAACTCACACAAAGAATTCGAGCAAGAAACGTGATGAATAGTCCTGTGAACAGTTATAGTATTGCATAAGGATGAACATGCTGCAGCTGGCTGCTGCTTTGGAATCTAGTGATTTCATCGGCACTGACTTTACCTTTCTGATCATGCAACAGAGGAATGACTACTAAAATCTCATAATTTACAAAGGAAATTGATAAGGTTTTGTAATTTATTGACAAGGCAAGTGGAAGTTGGAGGAAGAGCTGAAGCTAGAATCCATCCTTATCTCAAGTTTAGTCTTGAAAATGGACATTTGATTTAATTAAACAGCTATCTGATTAAACCTAAAGTGATCTGTGCTCATTGGGTTGATGTACCTCAATGGATGATCTCATTATATTCATCCAAATGCAAAGTTGGAGTGAAATAAGGGCATACGCTGTGATGTAACACAGAATTAATTTCACCAATTTGGTTGTCATTTCCATTCAAGGTGCACTGTTTGAGTGTAGGTACATACTGTACATTTTTGTAGTGTGCAAGCGTTATAATAATAATGGACAAATTTGTCAAAGTCCACATTGGGACAATTCATTAATTCAGTCAAAAGAATATGTAGATACGATGGACTGATTGGCAAACAATTTAGGCTCATGCATGCCAGGTTAATAAATTAATAATAAATAAATAATTTATTTCTTATCTACTAATTCATGTATACTTATTTCAAATTTCTGTATTTATTTGTAAAATTAAAAAAAAAATGCTCTAAATCTGATTAAAAGTCGCACAGAACAAATTTAACAATTTAAATGGTTTTCACACCTGCATGGCTTAGTGTTTTTTGGTTTGAAACCAAACCAAAGGGTAGATTCAACTAAAGTAACTGTTAATTCACTGATTGGGATGAGAGCAAACGTACTATTTAAACAACCCAACAGACAGTAAAGTAATTACTACATTGAGGGCAATAATGTAAGCAATAAAATGCCATGCATAAGTTAAAAACTAGGTCAGACAAGTCAGGGAGTACTTAAACCTTGAACTATTTAGCCAATTCAGTCAAATTTAAATCAAACCTCAACCTTTAAGGTAAGGCAGAGAGAAACCTCAGTCACCCAGCTTTTAAACAAGATGTATTTTGTGATTTGGTCCTTCCTCTGGCCACCTGCTCTTTGTTATGACTGCATGTTGGTCATCCCATGTCTGTCTCGTCGTCGTGTTTACACTAGTTTATGATTTGTGATCGGTGATACTGCCAGTGTCCTTCTGTTTGCCGACACGCATGTAAGAAGCAGTGAGGGGCTAATGGGTTTTGACAGCATAGAAAATTGATGAAATGGCAGATCAAAAGCTTTGAGCTGGAAGGCTGTGGTGACAATTTGGGGCAAAAGTGAGTGTTTGCTATATCAAATTAGACCTCTAGTACCAAAGCGTGCACTATCAAAACCACATAACTGCAATTGTGTACAAAATTCAGTTATGGGCAGCAGGGTTGTGTGATAATGGTGCAGGGAGAACCTGCAGCTGACCATATGCTGGGACGTTCGTGTGGACATGGACAAGCAAAGAAAAATCTAATAAATTAGTTCAACTGATTATACTATGTATAATTTATTTTGATGTTCGTTCAAATTATCTTTCATTATTTAGAGAGTGCAAGCATACAAGGCAAACAGTGGCGTGTCTATAGCTTAGTTCAGTCACAACCAATCATTTTTCCTCTTTTCCTTTTAAAGCAGTGCACTCTATTCCACACTGCTCCAATAATTTTGTGAGGGAAGAGGATCTGTCTGAATTCATAATGGAACACACTCGCCATGAGCTAATGCAGCATGTGGCAACTAATCCACAGAGGCCACATTATGTTAAAATGGTGTGGGAGGAGATAACATTTAATTAACACGTGTTGCTTTGGTCCCAGGAAAGCCTCTGCATAAACAACCACAAGAACAGTATGGCTACAGGTGGCGAACATCCACCATCTACACAGGTGTACAAATATATACTCGTATTCATCTCTGGATCACAGACAGCATCCTTACTATGGGGCTCACACATGGCCCGAGTGCATCTTTT
>OMOW01112779.1:8158-19043 GCA_900312555.1 Lamprogrammus exutus | reverse complement strand
AAGAAACATGAGCAGCAATCTTTCAATCTCTGATGATTCCAGCAATATACATACTGTCATAGAACTTGTTTATAAACAGTACACTGTGGATAGATAGATAGATAGATAGATAGATAGATAGATAGATAGATAGATAGATAGATAGATAGATAGATAGATAGATAGATAGATAGATAGATAGATAGATAGATAGATAGATAGATAGATAGATAGATAGATAGATAAAGAATATTATCCATTATGTACCAACAAGAATACATTCACTGGGTCAAAGTCATTCATTCCGGATCGATCCACATTGTTAGGGGTCAATTGTGTTTTGGCGGAGTTTACACACTGGGCACCTCCTCCTCTCTGCTCTTAAATTGAGCAAATATGTAAACTACGAATTAATATTCACGAAACTCTTCAATGTAAGACCAAACTTGTTCCCAAGGAGCAAATTCTATTGAAGGTGACATCTGAATTATAATGACTTGAACATCTCCTCAGAAATAGTGTATTCCCAACAAAGTCATAGAAACTGACTTCAAATTTGACATAAAGCATATTCTGTAAATTCGAGTATCTGTAAGGCATGGATGGCGCTTTTTGTGAACACCCTTGTTCTGTCACCTGACTCAAATTCCATTTTAGATAATAAAAGTTTATTTCTAATCTTTGGGGTGCAAATAACAGGATAGATAAATTCCAAATCATGTCTCACAGAGCTTAAAATTGTAACTGGCAAAGAGCATTTTAAGCACAGGGATATGAAAACCCTCACACCCTTGTGGTGGAATTATTAACCACAAGGGGGCAGCGTGACCGCAATTTGCGGAGTCTTAATCATGTAAGGACTCGTTTTTGATATTTCATTGGTTGGTTGATTTTGGCTTTCTAATGAGATGATGGGTGAAGTCATATAAGAGTTTATTAAAGCAACATTTTTTGTTGAATGTTATTTCTTACTATGGATCACATCGGATGACAAATTAGTTTAAGTAGGCAAAGTAATGGTGTCACCAATAGCTAACTGTTGTAACAGTGCTGTCCGCTCTCCACTTACAGGCACTGAAGAAGATGGCTGCATGGGAAAGCACACTTCAGAGTCACCTTGGGCTCAAGTCATCGTGTGTTTGAATCTCAGCCCAGGCAAGGAGGTTACCCAGACATGCATGAAATGAGTGTCAAAACAATGGGTCACGGGTGGGACACGACATTGTCAAGGTGATACCAATAAAATAGAATGGTGAATGCATTCAAGTAAAAACACAAAAATAATGCTTCAAACAAAACCATAAAAATTACTGAAACAAAAAAGGTTGAAAAATAACAAACTGCAAAACACAACAATTGTAATGTAATTTAATCAACTTGAATTATTTCAGTGCTAATCTGCTGAATTCATTGTTTATGTCAAGACCTCAATACAAGAAGGATAAAGTATAACTTACAGTGAGATTTCAGTGACAGATAAAGACATGTAGAAGATTATTTATATAAGATAATTCATCTCATTATTAAGAAAGATCTCTGGTGAACTCAAAATCACAATGTTTATATTTTATTATTTTTTATATAGTTTTCTTTGTTTTAGTGGTATTATGAACAATGCTATTCTTGGCTTTCCTTTTTTATGGTCAATGTGTTACTTTGCATGAGTGTATTATTTCTTGTCCAACCATTTGCTTTTACACAGTTGACTCCTTCTCATGGGAATATTTGAACAGTTTTGGGGTTGCATATAATTTTGTATTAAATGTTGTGCTCTTCTTGCACTGATAATAGCAAAATATAAAGGATGTTTAGATGTATTTTTTGATAAACAAGATGTTGTTCTTTACACATTGCTGTTTAACATGCCAGAAACACACACACACAAACACACATTTAGAGGCGTAATCTGCTTCTGACATGAGAGTGCATTGTTGTTATTACATTCTGCTAACAGCTGATGCATCAACACAAGCTAGAATCTCATTATGCTATTTTGTAAAGTGCAGTTTTTGGACTGCAGTACATTTGATAGTGAAAATCTAATTCCATACTGCCATCTTCTGGTAATGTGGAGCATTACAGGCAGCACTGACTGACTGTCAGAGAATATGTGGTGGCATTACAAGTGGCTCACTTATTTAAATCTGCAGTGTTGTTGCTCAAAGAATTAGTGTCTATGGACATGTCACAAGTTTCATTCTGAAATAGCTATAGTATTACGTTTGTGTATTGTCTTTGATATGCGTGGCCATATTGAAGGAATGCATGAACGTCATCATCCTGCACACAGACAGACACACACTTCCAATAAAATCATTTCACTGCATGCTAGGTCTCATCAATTCTGTGTCAACAATCACAATAGCTTTAGACATTTATAAGCACAGATATATAGTAATTACTCACGTGGTACCTCCTGGAACAGCGTAATTCAATTAGACCAGTATTGATATTTTATATTATTTCACATTTCCATGTCTGCACAGATAAATGGTGTGCTGGTCTCACACAATGCCGACATACCGGCAAATCTGCCCTCACCAGATTTGTTTTGATGCTGTGATAACATTCTGTTCCATGCTTTTCCAAACCAGATTTAGACTCAACGTCATGCAGGGAGGATAACAGCCTCTGCAATATGACTCATCTGATCAATTTTACACTGATGTCACTGATATTTCATAGCAGTAGACCATACATTGAAAAGATACCAAGAAGAGGCTTTCTCTTCTTTTTAACGTTAGGATTAGTCTTCCAGGTGTTATCATATAGTGAGAAAAGACAGCGGACTACTGCCTCCAGTTGGTGATAATAAGAGACTAACAACAGAAATTCATGTTTTATGCTTTTTATGTAAACAAGTTGTCAGGCATAAGTCCCATGCCCTGGATAAGGTAAAGTGGGGCCAAGGCCTCCTGTGCATGAAGCCTAATGGTCAGGCATGGACCAATGTGGACAGCTTAATATTAAAGGCGTACAACTGAAAACAACAACAATTGTGCTATTATAGTACAGACTTGTTAAAACAATTTAGGTGCACTCTTGCTCAATGTTTTATTATTTGTATTATTCTCTGATGATCTTCTCTCATTAGCATCGTATAAGATATAATTCAATCAATGACGATAATACTGCGTTGTCAGTGTGTTGTGCACTGAGAAACAGTGTAGTACATACAGTATGTAGTAAACATTTAAATAAAGTAAAATTTAAGCACAAACTGATATTTTAAAAGCATAAAGTAGCAAAGGTAGTTTCAGTATTGGTGCATCTACATTTAAACATCTACTTTTAAACTTTTCTAAAGAGAGATTTGGCAAATTAAAAATGTTTTCTGTCTTTTTTATTATGACCACGTGCATTTCTAAATTCCTCGCAATGCATTAATTGCAAAGTAAATTCTGTTTCAGTTTTGTCTGATATGCACAATAGAATGTGAGGACAGCAGAGATATTAGGCGTGGAGTGTGTGTTTAAGATGCTATGCACATCGTTATTAGGTCATTCTCCATGTGATCAAAGCTGAGGATAAAATTTGAGCCACAGAGGAGAGGACACGCGTGAAGGTCAAAACCTGGACCTCTGATATGTGCCACAGTCCGTAGATGATTCCTTTATATTGGGATTGCTCGACCCTCGAAAGATTGATTCAGTTTAGGATTAGATTTAGGATTTTACTCCAACTGGACTCATTGATATACCAACTTTTCAGCATGTGATTTCAACCATGATCCTTTGTTCATTGTTTCTGGATTACAGCTCATAGCCAGGCCGTTCCATCCACCATTTTGTTCAGTCTATGTATTATTCCTGTGCACGATATGTACACTAAGTAACAAGATTATTAGGTAAGATCAGACACAATCTAGCCCTGCATTAAATCAATACATCTTTGATCTTTCTGCTTTTTAGCCACATCAGAGTGGAGTTGATTCTTTTTCAGGTTGGTGTTGTTGTATTTGATTACATTGCTTTATACATTTTGTAGTGTGATACACCACCACCGCCAGATTAATCAGCAACTCTCTGACACAACATTGTACAATAAAAAAAGGAACATAGGATTTATTGCTGGACCATTGGAGTGTGTTGCATTATTAAACATGACTCGGAGCTTCCCCCCTATCTGACATCAAACGAGCACCCACTACAAAGAAAGCTTGAACCAGCTGCAAAGACGATGAATTTTTCTCCACTTTAAATGAAGGTATCTCACAGAAGAATCTATTAAGAGGAATTGTGTGTCTGAATGTATTAGTGTATACAGTATGATGATGATGATATGATGATGATGATGATAATGATGATGATTACCTGTCTGTGTGCAGCTGACTCTGCAAATGGAGCTGGAGGAAATCAAGACTCATACAGGGACACTGCTGCACTAATATCTGTAAAACACACACACAGTCGAAAACCCCTGCAATCCTAATTTGAGCGTAATATGTTCAGATTTCCACGCTGCTTTGCTTGTACTCCGTCCTACTAATAGGCCTACAACATACGTTACAATTTACAAAGAGTGTTGGCAATATGCTCATTAAGCCTTGTTTATTACTATTATTCATATTCATACATCAAATAAACATGCATAGTGGTAGTATTTATTTACAACAGTTTAAGCAAATCAAATCCCTATATTAACATGGTACTATATAAATACATTTCACATTGAAAATGTCCCAGGAACTGTGATTTTGGCAGCCGATGTCAGCTTGAGGCATTCTTTGGCCCACAACAGGAGAAATATGGCTGTTCAAACAGTTGTCCAGTAGCCATTTCCTCTTTCTTAGCCAAAGTTACTGTCCAAACTCGTCCTGGCCATGAATACCTGTGATTGCGTTTCAACATTTTTTCTGTAATTTGTCAAATACATCATTGAGCAGTCCAACATGGTGATGTCCATCATGATCTTTGCATATGAATAGACCGCATCAGTTCAGCACTTATTTCCACACTGACAGGAAACTAATTGTCGCTCTTGTGGTTCCTTGGTACCATTTTGGCGTTTGTTTCTTGTACTGTTCACCAAGAAGAAAACAAGTAACTATGACTACGGTGCTTCGGCGTGTTGTATAAGACTTCACAGTCAGTGTTGCTTTTTTTCACAATAACCTTTTCAGTGTAACAATACGCACTGACGTCCATATAGAGCATGTTTCCATAGAATGACACACCCAGCTCAGTCACAGGTGAAAGCACACTGTCACTGATCAACCATATATAATAAAGTTAATAAAAAAACAAAACTTCCAACACTTTTTGGCCCAAATGAAACCTAAATCAAGATGCAGGTCTGACATTTCATGATTCTTGTCCATCCTGTTGAACCAAATCAGAAGAAAAACCAATAACACTTGATAACCATGCAGGAACAACAGAAACTAAAGGAAACTCCAATTTCCTATAACTGATAGTAACTAATCAGGCAAAGAGAGCAATCAAAAAGTTGACTGTTTGGCAGTGATTAACGGCATATATTAATAGAGAGAAAAAATGAAAAGCATCGCAGCCGAAATGTGGCCAACACAGAATTTAAAAAGGCAAGGCAATGAAGCATCAAAAGATATTGGAAATGTGCTTATCATTACAGTGTGTACAAAACGAATGGTAGAGATTAAAAATGGAACCTCTGAGATTTGCATGATGGGTAAATGAAATTCATTTCAATGAGCGCATGTCACAGAAATATTGAAGAGAGCAATTAATAACCATGCAATTCTATTATTAAACTGAATTCTGTTTCTGTCTGCTCTGAAAATATGAACGACCATGGTCACCTGCTGAATGACTGCATGCTATTTCGGAAATATTCAATAAATATAACAAACACGTTATATCAACAAAATGCATTTTAGTTAAGAAACTAAGCTAAATGGAAACCAAGAAGAGTAACATCATATTTGGTTCTTTGGCTCACATGACTGGCAGAAAACACTTGAAATGAAACACGCCTCTTGCCAAGGGATACTCGCACAGAGGAACATGAACGAAGAGTAAAAAATAAAATAAAATAAACAAGGAAAAAGTGATATCAGCATATCCAGGCTGTTTTTTTGTGCATTTGGATAAAGCACAGGTGATGACATCTTACTGAAATAATGTGGTATTTCATCTGTACCAGCTGCACATGAAGAGAAATACTGCACACTGTTTCCACACCGTTCTATTGCATTATTCTTCCCCATTTATGGGAGGAGGCAGTCACAAAACACCACAGAGCAGATTTGTGTGATGACAAGAGCCTTCATACTGTTCGTGGTGAGCAGATTTTCAAAATACAACAAAAGGGATTAAAGGCCACGACATTTAATGTCAATGAATAAATACATAGGCAAATGAAAGCGATGATCAGTGAATTAACTGATGAAATCATAAAAAACACAGATGAAAGAAAAACATTCCCTGCATTTATAGTCTAGTTATACATACACATCTCCTTCATCTCTTTCCTTTTCACCCCTCTCCTCCTCCTCACTCTCTCCTCTATCTTTCTGTTCTATTACTTGCGAGCAAAAGAAAACAAGTTGTAAAATGAAAGCCATCAATCAGTTACAACACAGTATCGAGCTGCCATGATTATGAGATCTCCCTCAACAAATTCCTGGGAAATTCTGTCATGAAGTCCTGAAAACACACCTCCATCTTCACCACATCAGACAGTAACAAACAATGATGCGTTACACTTAAAATTAAACATTTTACAACACGACAGATGTAGAATGGCCATTTTACTCTATAATTTGTAGTTTTCTTCTCAACATGATCAGGATGGATCAAATTTCACCTATTTCAATGTCAGGCATGTACATTTTAACAAAACAATCTGTGCAAAACCTACCGCCATAACTCAACCAGCATACGTGTTTTTACTTAAAAACCTAAGTATGACTATTTCCTTCACTCATGAAACCTATAGTAGAAATTCTACACACTCAAATACCATTACTGGCTATTCACACTCTTGTTTGCTACATCCACTTTCTCTTCTCACACTCTGGGACACATGCTGCCCTCTGGTGAGTGCTAAAAGTACAGATAGTATGTCCAGTAGAGCAGATTAACCATGACAAAGGAGAGGGGGAAGGTGACTCTGGAGTAGTTGTCTATGTGGTGGGGGTTCTCCACGTGACAGCAGCTTATGTAGCTAAGCACTTTGCGGAGGGAGGCCAGGACAGTGAGGCACCAGTTGGTACGCCGCGGAGGGGCCACCTCAGGCTTAGGCTCACTGCCTGTGGGACTGGATGGACTAATGGTGAGTTCTGTAGCGGCGGGAGCTGAGGGAGATGTTGCAGCAGGCTCCTTACGTCTTTTGACCCTGTTGGAGTGCCTGGAGATGGTGGTGACAATGCCGTTCATCTCCTCATCGAAGTCGTGCATTTGGTGACCATACTGCAAAAGAACCAACGACAGAATGTGGGTAGAAACCAGAAGATGGTCATCTGGAAAACTGTGAGGTCGCAGCATTTATTCAACTTACCAAATGATGATGATGATGATGATGACAACCACGAAGACTATGACTGACCATGACAACAACAACGATCACAATGAACAAACAGACAGGAGGTCATCAGCGGGGCCTCACCATGAGCATGTGGGCGTCGTAGTGAGTTAGGGTGCAGAAGTGGGCCACGGCATACTCAATGAGCGCTCCAAAGATGAAACTGAAGCAGATTCCCAAGTAAACATCTATGGCCTTGATGAAACAGTTGGCGTTGGGCAGTGACGTCCTGGCTCCCATCATCAGAGTGGTCATGGTCAGCACTGTGGTCACTCCTGACATGGAAAACACCATCACAGGCACATGGGTTGAGATGTTGTGGAGTAGTCTCTCATATATAGAACATGTATAGTGCAAGAACACTGCAATTGTACATGAATAGAGTACTAGTAAGCAGTAAGTATCCTCAGTTACATCCACCTGTCCATAGTAAGAAAAGGTGCTTGGGAATATTTTTCCTTGTCTTCCTAGAGAGCTTGGGTTTGGTTTGTACCGTCCTTTGAGACATTTTATGAAATATTGGGCCATACAAATAAACTTGACTTGAGATTCACATTTTGTTCAAGAAATAAATGAACTCTTACCAGTGTTGATACTGGTTTTTAAACAAAGGAATTACAAAACATGACACCCCTAACTGTGTGAGCGTTAGTTCCGTTAGAACGTTGCTGCCCCCCCCCACACACATACCTATACAAATACGCGCTGGAACGGAAGATAGAGAAATCCAGAAGGAGACCCACGAGAGGACCACAAGTAGGCTCGAAGGGACATAAGTCTCCAAGATGAAGTACAGAATGCTCCTCTTCAGCTCAAAGTGGAAGACCAGCTTTGGGTAGTGGCCTTTGAGAAGAAGAACAAAGCATTCATAAAATGAAGCCTATGCAGCCATAGTGCAGACGTCCATATAGACATTTTTGAATCTGGTTACCAGTTTCATAGATGGCCTCTGAGACAGAGGTGTAGTGATCCTCCACTGTGTACTGAGCCAGCTGAAGAGTGTCTAAACCACTGACAGATTCATTCCCCCTGGTCCAATAGAACATGACATCATTGATGTTGTAACCCCCTAAAAAAAAAGAAAAAGAAAAGAGATGAAAATCAATTTGTGTGGTACGTTACATAAAATAATTGGAATTTTTAATACTGCAGATTGCTTCTAGATACACCATGGCAGCATAACCAGCCATATTCTCATCATTAATTAGCTTACATATGACTAGACTGAGTTTGTGTTAATGGTGAGGACTATGATGATGATAATTAATAAGAGAAACAATGAAAACAGTTCATTCATTCAGTGGTGGATACTGCTGGTGAGGCTGTGAACAGACTGGAGGTCTTGTCTCCTTGTTTGTTTGGGCAATCTACACACAGAAACCAACAATTTACTATTAACAATTCAAAGCCTTATATTGCCATGGTTACAGTACAGGGTACAGTATAATATCCAACAACCAAGTCTAGGTTTATGTTTCATTTATGTCGTTATAGTCACTGCCACAGTGGAAAACGAACATTCAGCAATAATTTGACCCCAAACAAAATCCACTCTGAATTCCTAATGGAAATGCAGCAAATGAAAAATAAGTCAAGATGAAGAGATTTGAATCACAGCGTAACAGATACTGCACTGGGCCCGAGAGAGCACAGATAACCCACATAACACTTGCAATAAGCTGGGATGCATGGAATGTGGTACTGGTTTTGATGATAGAACATAGTTGATTATAAATAAGATGTGTGCAGCTGCAATGTACAGATGTGGAGAGCCAAAGGTCACTGATAAGGAAGATGTCATGAATATTAACTAGGCTAAACCTTTTGGTACGTTATTCTAATTTACCAGCAGAGGGAGCAAGAGAGTGAGAAAAGACGGAATGGCCGTCGGGCAAAGATTCTGTTGTACTTTATTCAGTATGACACACTTTGAGTTGTACATGAAACGGTCATTGAAGACTCAAACATGTATGACATGTAAGGAGTCAAGTATAATTGAACAGGATGAACCTTAATGCTTGGAGCAAAGTCTATTAATGAAGTGACTTTGATTGCTGAGAGGTCCTGTAATTGCTGTGTTTTTTCTCTACTTGTACTTTTATTACCAGCAGAACTCATTATTTTCCTGACCTAAAGCTCTGACATTAATGTGCAAATGAGAGACACAAATGGGCAGTGACATGCAGTGCAATGGCACGGAAAGAGTTGCATTAAAATTACAACTTTCTCGGGGTACATTCAACCTTCCCCTGCCCTGTGACCCCCAGTTGGTGAAAATAAGTAGCCACATGTTTGTGAAAAGAGGGACAGGTTTTAAAAAGACCTTTAAAACTTTTTCACAGCGCGACTATTCCAAACGTCTACTGAAATAAAGTCTAATTAAAGGAACAATCGGAATAGACTGGAACAGTTTTTCATTCTCTCTGCTGTCAGAAGCCACTAAATATTTTACTGCAATAATGATCTAAACTCTGTGCACACTCCCACAACGACTCCCTCTTCAAATATCCCTCCAGTGCAGGGTATCCAGTTTTAGCACAGAATTGGGAACTAAATCTCCAAATAAACCTCTGCATGAAGAGGTAGAAAGATGAAGAAAAGGACAAAGACACTCAAGGAGAGGAAAGAATCAGAGAGAAAGACAAAACAGCCAGCGGATGAGAAAGAAGGGTGGGTGGAATAGAAGAGAGTGAAAGTAAAAACTATGCAGATATTTCGCCTTGCACAACTGAGGCAGGAAGAGGAAGAATCTATCACCTTCTCTGTTACCAAACTTTAACCTCCAGATGTCTTTGTGCCGGCTAAGTGGGACTAGAGTTTGTGCTAAATGTTCCATTTGGCACCGATGCCCTGGTGGCAGGGATCAGACGGTGCTCAGCCTGGCTGGCTGTCATCAAACAGAGTGTGGCAGAGAGAAAGAGAGAGAGAGAGAGAGCTGGAAAGCAAACACAGCATCGTAGAAAAGGAAGGTAACATCCCTTTCAAGGCAAAAACACTTATCTTGTGGTATCATTTCATCGTATTGTTTAAATCTGTGATTTACGGCCGGCGTAACCCAACATGGAAAACATTAAGCAAATCATTCCTCTCATTTTGAGGTGACGTCAAGTTCAAACAATTTTAGAAAGCTGTGAAGCTGATTTGAAAACAAAGACAACACTCTCAGCCCTATGAAAGTGAATATGAATTATTGAAATATCAATATGGTTAGAAAGATTTGTTGAAATTGAATAATTCTCCCTCCTTGGTTTCCTTGTGCATCATGTTTAAGGGACCCTGATATCAGGGATGGGACACAGCCTCATCCAGGGTTTTCAGGACATCCAAGGATTAAGGGAAAGACAGCTTTTATATGAGTTACAGCTATGCTGTGGTTTGTGTTTTTGTTTGTGTGTGTTGGTGG
>OMOW01112774.1:0-10190 GCA_900312555.1 Lamprogrammus exutus | reverse complement strand
TCTCTCAATCTCTCATTTCCATTCAAACAGAAAATGTATGTGAATGACATTGAAATGTCAGTGAGTGCATGAAGCGAGGAGAATAACATGAAAGGGAATCTCTCACTCTGAGACATCCAGTAGGCTGTTAGAAAACCTCCCACGCACTACGCAGGTTTGGAGATAATTAGTTCATACAGTAAATGGGTCAAAACTGCATTTAGGCTAGCAAGCCAGTGGGCTTCCTCATTTGAATTTGACAATCTATTGTAGGATTATAGTGCAAAGAGAATAGAACATATGAATGCACTATTCTTCATAGGAACCTGCTGATACTTTTATTGATATGATACAACACGAACTCTGTTTCCTACCTTTCCTACACACAAACAATTGTGTGACCCCTTTGTGTTGTAAGCTGCTTTGACAGGCCTGCATAGATACTCTGTGACACACACTCACACACACCTCCTCATTTTCATATTCCCACTGATACATTTGGGCTCGTTACTACGCTAGATATAAACAACCTCGCCTAAAGAGCATCGTGTCACACACACAGCACATCTGATAATTAAATAATAAGCACGTCTATAAGTTAAACAGTCCGTGCCTTCATTGCCTCGTGTTACTATAGCAGATTTTGGAAATGGCTCATAGTGTTGCTGTGAAGAGTTTGGCCGCGGTGTGAATGCATGTGTTCGTCTCAGAATGTTGTGCATTTTTGTCGCCTGAAAAATTCAGACTTGTTGTGAACAGGCTTAGTTCAGTGAGCAGTTAGCTGACTTTGTAAGTTTATGTTTGTATGATAGGATTATAATTTAATCACATCTTATCAGGAGTCCATCTCTGGACTGTAGCCTGCCTCACTTTGGAAGTTTGCCACCTTTAATCAGACAAACTCCATTAACAGTGGCACACTAGCAGTGCTGTGTACTGTATAACTTGCATCCTGGTTGATTTGTTGACCTCACAATTAAACCTCATGCTGCCTTCAGGTTCCTGTGAGAAATGTTAGAATTCTAAGTTGACCATGCAGGAGTACGACACAGTATTGAAACAAATTAAAAAGAGATTTAGAGAATAAAGTTGTAACGTTTCGAGTAATAAGTTGTAAAACAAAGGATGCTGTGGTTTTGGTTGTCATTTGTTTGTTTCATGTTTTTCTAACCTCTCACAGGGTCAGATGTTGCTGCCATGTGCCACGATCAGATCCGAAGCAGACAAACGACTCATCTCAGCAAAGACTTTTTGGCAGCTCTCTACCATCTGACTGAGGACACCCGCAGTGATTCATCTCCAAAACACACAGATCTCCACCATCGCCACAGTGTCTCCACCCAGACCTGACCTTCATTCCACACGGCTTTCATCATCCTCTCCAAGGACAGGCTGTACTCCCGGTAAATGCTTCAACAGACTGGATTGCCATCTGATTTTAATTTATAGATATGAACTGCCACAGAAGGTAGAGGCAGAGCTGTTGCAAATTGTCATTTCACGCGGTCTTTCTCTCAAAGGTTCATTCACAAATGTCTACCACACGATTAAAAGACCCCACTCGACCACTGTGCCCCTGAACAGGATACAAAAATGACTTCCAGCATTGACCGGTGAGTTAAACATTTTAGCTAAGCTGGCCTTGATAAATATAAAGACTAAGGGAATAAGTAGGGCAAGTAGATTTTAGATTAGATTAATCTTATCACTTGTAATTGATCAGTTTAATCTATAATAAATCAAAATAATGACAAATGCCCATCACAAGGTACCAAAGCCCAAAGTAATGTCTTCAGATTCCTTTTTTTTAGTGTTATAACAGTCCACAAACCTCAAGATACAGTTTCAGTTATAAAATTGAAAACTACTCTTGAACTACCATATTCTGTTCATGATGAAGATGACTATCAGTATTAAAGGTGAAAGAAAATTAGGAGACGTGCACACATATACACTTGTACTGTACATGTCAAACCTTCTCCATTATTAGTACTTTGGGGGTCTAAAATTCATTTCTGAATGTAACCACAATCCTCCCAACACTATTTTAATCTTTAATGTTATAAAATGGTTGATGGAGCTCAAATGTCAGAGGATGTGGTCTAACTTAATGATTTTGTTTGCTCCGCAGGGATGACAGTATCTTTGATGGGTTAATGGAAGAAGATGAAAAAGACAAAGCAAAACGGTGAGATCCCAGTGTGTTGACTGAGTGAGAAAACATTTCACCGTTTACATGTAAGAATCAAGAAAACATAGACAATAATATTTCCAAGGATGATTTAAAAAAAAAAAAAAAAGAAGCAAATGGGGGTGCAATAGATTGTCCCATGCACCTGATAGAGATTCTGTAGGTTTGACTCATTTGCCAAAATCCCATTTTGGTCACAGAGAGAAAGTCACGTATGTTCCAATGAATTGACAGTGTTAGATTTGTAATAAACTTTTAAGCAGTGCCTAAACCATACTGGATGAATAATAGACAATGTGTTGCTGTTTTTCTTGTCTCTAAACCCGTAGTGTGTCCCGTAACAAGTCCGAAAAGAAACGCAGAGACCAGTTCAATGTTCTTATCAAAGAGCTGGGCACCATGTTGCCGGGCAACACCCGGAAGATGGACAAGTCTACTATACTGCAGAAGAGCATCGATTTTCTGCACAAACACAAAGGTAAAAAACAACAACACTTTTCCTACCCAAATGAGGTCTAAATCTGTGTCAGAGTTGTGGGGTTGGGTTGTCGTCTGACCAGTTTCTTTGCTGCATTTTATGTTTTTCCTTTATCAGAAATTGCTGCTCAGTCTGAGTCAACGGAGATCAGACAAGACTGGAAACCTCCTTTTCTTAGTAATGAAGAGTTCACTCAGCTGATGTTGGAGGTGAGCTGGCAGTAGTTGTGTAAAATGTGGAGTATCGAATCTTTTACGTGCAATGTTACAAGTGAGGTGAAATGTATTTTGTTTGTATCAGGCACTGGATGGATTTTTCCTCGCAATTATGACTGACGGGAATATAATCTATGTGTCTGAGAGCGTGACTTCCCTGCTAGAACACTTGCCTGTGAGTATGATATGAGTAAATTCTGAATTAATGAAAATTTAGAGTCATTATTGAGTTTTGAGGATGTCTTTAATAATCAGAGGGACGCGCGATTATCATGACTTAGTTTTTGTTCAGGAGAAAATGTATTGGATTGAAGGTTTTGTGACACTGTGGCCACAACTGGATGTGAACTACAACTGTATCACTGCTCGACACGTTTAAGATATACCTGCACCTGCTGTTATGTTAATTAGTGTTCAAATATTTTATTGTGTCAGTCTGATCTTGTAGACCAGAACCTGTTGAATTTCCTGCCTGTGGGGGAACATTCAGACGTGTACAAAGCTCTGTCCTCTCACATACTCGATGGAGAAACGTTGACGCCTGAATATCTGAAAAGTAAGCACTTCAGCTTTTTCACTATCTTTGATCGTGTGTTCAGTTGTTTTCTTCATCTGGATCCTTATTTATCCTTATTCATTTGTTTTCAGCAAAAAATCAGCTCGAATTCTGCTGCCACATGCTCAGAGGGACGATTGACCCCAAACAGCCCCCTGTGTACGAGTATGTGAAGTTCATTGGAAACTTCAAATCCCTGAATAATGGTGAGTTACACTAAAGTGCCTGTGCCTCGAACTGGATTTTGGCGTTAAGGTTGAATTTGTCTCTCCTTCTTGCTTTCCCTCAGTGCCTAACTGTACCCGAAATGGCTTCGACGGAGTGATCCAGCGATCGCTTCACTCTGCCTTTGAAGACAGAGTGTGTCTCATAGCGACTGTGAGGCTTGCTAAGCCACAGTTTATCAAAGTAAGAATCATCTCACTGTCACAAATGGCTAAATGAATGGAGTTGGGCTGAACTATTTGTGAATCAGTGTGAAAACAGTCGCACTGATGCTGAGACTGAGACAGCTGATCCCAGATGAGAGAGAAGCGAAACTTCCTCAATCACAAACAAAGTGGCATCCATTGCCAACCAAAAGCTAAGGTTGACAGTTGGTTGCCAGTCTCACACCAACCTCTCAGTGACTTTCAGGCCCTGTAGGAGTTTAATTAATTTCCTTTGCAGATATGTAAATTACTCACTGTGCCTCTGCCACTATCACCCACAGGAGATGTGCACTATAGAAGAGCCTAACGAGGAGTTCACCTCCAGACATAGTTTAGAGTGGAAATTTCTCTTCTTGGACCACAGGTACACTTTCTACTGTATTTATCAATGACCCCTCAAAAATACATTTCAGTATGTTTTCCTATGTGTACAAATAAGTTGTGTTTAATATGTTTTGATCCTGTTTTACTGTGTCACTAATCCTGTTTAGTAACGCTCTATGTGTTGTGTGCTTGCTTTGTTTATACGGTATTGTAGATTATTTGTTCTGTTGCAGCTCTGTTTGCTTGTATTTCATCGCAGTCTATGTTTTATTCCGTTTTTTTGTATTCTTTAGGGTGCCTCTGTAATATCTGGTCAGGGACTGCAGATGAAAGCTGGCCCCTTTGGCTAAATCTGGCACATTTATGCGATGTGTATTCTCGTGCACTGTCCCTTTTTAAAGTAACCAATCAACAACATACCAATAAACAAAATATGTGACCACCAGCTTGTAAAGATGCACTGTAGGTTGGTCAAGTCTAAAAAAAATCCTCTAAAATTTGACATGTGTCATTGAGGGACACAGCTTCAGAGAATCGGACTGTTAAACCTGACTTGTAAAGCATAAACATACCATGGAAGTGATTGACACGGCCATGGTAGTGCAGAGAGCTTAGCAGAATGATTCCATTCAACGAGCGTGTTAAAGATATTAAACTACAAATGTGAAATAATGCAATGATGTGATGCTTGATGTGCAGACAATGTGCTAACTGATCGATTTTAGAATAATACGCATCACCTGTTTTAATGAATGTCAACAGATATCTCAATTTCTCAAATGCTTTTGTCGTGCATGAGTCCATATTTTGATAAGTAGGGAGGAAGGTAGAGTTTATGGATCAGTCATAATGGGCCGTATTGTAAAGCACATCACAAATAATCTCAAATTCCATGTTTGATTGATAAAATCTTGGCTCAGTCAGTGAAGCTCTTTACTCTGAGTACTTAAATTTCCCCTTTCTACTGTGAAAACTCCTAAATGAGGATGTGTTGTCAGGACAGTGAGCACTTTTGCACAGGAGCTGTTTTTGCAGAGGATCGTGAGTGACTCATGTGCTTTGTTTGTCCAGGGCTCCGCCCATCATAGGTTACCTCCCTTTTGAAGTCCTGGGTACATCGGGATATGACTACTACCATGTAGATGATCTGGAGACACTGGCTAAATGCCATGAACACCGTGAGTACACAATCAAGAAGCACTTAATGTTTAAGGACATAATACGTTTGCTCAGAGGAAAAGAACAGGAGTGAGAGATACTGCTGTATAAATAAAGAGAAGACGTGACAAAAAGCTGATTTTAAAATAAAGATAATGCAGTGCCCGTTACCTGCTTATGCTGCAGATGTAGCATAAGTGTACTGCTGTCACCCCTAACCCTAAAGTGTTTCTACATGCAAAGCTAGTTAATACTGTCAAGCCCTGGTTTTGAGTGGCTGAATATAGAAAAAAGTGTTTTGATCTCTCCTTTGTTAGGAGATGATCAGGAGAAAGAGTTTATCCTAGAGGAAGCTGAAAGTATAAATGCAAATACACGGTTGGAGTTGCTGTTGTTTGAAAATAAGTCATTCTTTATAAATGCACCTTTAAGTTTTACGTGTAATTATTGTCGACTTTTTTAGTTCCTTTTTACGACTGACATTTATAGAGCTGCTATGCTTTTTGAAAAAACAAAACGTACCGAATATAATCAAAATCAAATCACTGTCACAATGTGAGAATCTTTGATGAAATGGATACATTCCTAATTCTTTCATTAAAAAGGTGATGTTTTTGATGGGAAGCAGCAATTAAGAAGAACTTCTGGTGCTCTTTTAATCGTGTGATCTTGCTTTGTCTTCTTGAGAATATTTTGTATTTAATGCAAACACAGATTTTGCATTTTTGTCACTGATTTTTTTGGAAAGCTGCACATGAATTGTGCAACATGTGGATGGAAACATGCCCATTTCACGATCAACCATTGTCAGCTGCCCAAACCGTGGAAGTTAGTCAGCTTCTTCTTCTTGTGTCTCTGCAGTAATGCAGTATGGCAAAGGAAAGTCATGCTACTACAGATTCCTCACCAAAGGGCAGCAGTGGATTTGGCTTCAGACACACTACTACATCACCTACCACCAGTGGAACTCAAGGCCAGAGTTCATCGTTTGCACACACACTGTTGTAAGGTACAAGAAGGGTTTACGACTTGGAGAGAGAGACACTGCAACAAAACACGTAGAAGCTTAGAGATGACCTAATACAAATGTGACTGTGGTTGCAGATGTGAAAAATATCATCTTTTGATCAAGGTGTCATGCATGTGTGTAGTTAATTTGCCATCTTCGCCCCACAGCTATGCTGAGGTAAGAGCAGAGCAGCGCAGAGAGCTTGGAATTGAAGAATCACAACCTGAGATCACAGCAGATAAAGTGAGACTTTTGTCCAGCACAAGTTTTTTTTATTTTTGAATGGTGTATTGTTTATGTCTTACTAAGCCTTGTAACACCGAAACTGCTCTTCATCCTTACATCAGTCCCAGGATTCTGGATCTGAGTCCCAGCTCAACACCTCCAGCCTGAAGGAGGCTCTAGAGCGCTTCGACCGAAGTCGCACGCCCTCCGCCTCTTCTCGCAGCTCGCGCAAATCCTCACACACAGCTGTGTCTGACCCAGCATGTAAGCATCCTCGGCAAACAGCTGTTCATTATTCAGCACCCTGACACCCTAACAGAGAATCACCATAGCAGAAACTATTTTACACCAAGGTGTTTTTATGTATCAGAGCAACGTGTTTATATTTGCCTTTCAGCTTCACAGATTAAGCTTCAGGGAGACAGGAGTACACCAGGACGCCAGTCTGTCTCTGCCATCGATATGACATCACAACGAAGATCATCTATCAGCAGTCAGGTCAGTCAAGGGAAAAATGTTTGAATAACAGATCATAAAGGGTGAAAGAACTCTGAAGTCATTCTATGTTTTCCTGCTTTTTTGAATTCATTTTGGTTCCTGTACTTTTTCCATTAGCAATCTATGAGCTCTCAAAACACGGCACAAAACATGGCAGCATCCATGGTTTCACAGCAGCAACAACAACAACAGCAACAGCAACAACAACAACAACAACAGCAGCAGCAGCAACAACAACAACAGCAACAGCAACAACAACAACAACAGCCACAACAAGTTCAGACCAGCAGCCAAGTAGGATATTCATCTCATTCATTCATTTAAAGGGTTAATTCAGGCATCGTTTTATGTGCCACACAGTCAATTTTGTTCCAAAATTCCAAATTCTGCCTCATAATAATCTTAACATCATTTTGCGTGGTACGTAAGTGGGACATGCTTCAATCAGAAGATCCGCCTTGAAGGTTAAGTGTATTCAGAATTGACGCCTCAGAGGTTGCCAGAAAGCGTCTCAAGCGTGTTCAGCTTTCTGTGAACGAGGTTTTCCAATGTATCCAGTCCCTCCCTTTAAAAACAAGCAACTGTAATCTTTTCCAAAGCCTGGACGGTAGAAAAGGCGGACATACAAGTAAACCTATGGGCCAGTTGTGTGAAGAAAATGATATCCTCAAGCAGTAAATAGAATCACTTAAATCTGAGTTCAGAGTTGAGAATCTTGAATTCCAAAGTAAGTGAGTAGAGTCCTGCCATCTGTGTGCTTGGGTTTTTAAGGGACCAAACCGGACAGCACCACCAGATCACAGCACAAAAATGACACGCTTAAAAAGTTGTCATAGCACACAAAGGGTGCCATCAACTCTTGAGTGCATCTCACAGACTCAGATTGCACACCTGGTAATCCCTCCCATGTTGCCTCAGATAAGATTTGCCCTTTTCCATCATGGCAACAATTTCTGCATCAGCTGGAGAGAGTCCAGGGATGGGGCGGTAATTTAACAGGATAGCTCAAAGGTTAATGAGAAGACGCATGAATATATTCATAAATTCTTTGAGATTAAAACGGCGTGGACACTTTATCTCTGTCACTGGAGTATTTACATCCCTGACAAAATACATTTTTGTCCTATTAGTATATTTCAAAAAGCCCCTTGCTTCTGAAAAGAAAACAATCAGATTGTGCTTCATGAAACACAAATGTTTACTTCTGAAAGCACCAATGGTCCATAACAATCAATCAATATTTGGCCAAAAAGATTAGATTTGACTCAATGTTGTACAGCCTTAACTCAAACAAGGATTGGCCTGTGCACAGACACAGAACACAGTTTGTGTTCTCAAACTACTCAAATATTGCGTTGGCCTTGTCTGAATAAGTTCAAATAAGTTTTAATCTATTTCAGCAGTCTGAAATATGTTCTTTGTGTACACTTCACTAGCACCACTGAACTTTTGTGAATGAAGTGTTGATCTTGTGCTCCTGGAGACACGAGCCTCATTATTTGCCATTTCGCTTCCCATTATGCCGTCGTGTCTTTGCTCTTTGACAGCCAATGGTGCAGTTCTCCAGCCATTTGGATGCCATGCAGCACCTGAAAGACCAACTGGAGCAGAGGACGAGGATGATCGAGGCCAACATTCAGCGGCAGCAGGACGAGCTGCTGCAGATCCAGGAGGAGCTGCAGAGGGTGCAGGGACAGGGCCTGCAGGTGAGACCGAGATAGTTTATTTTAGGATGCATTTGTGAACGTCACGTTTCTGTTTTGAATGTTTTTTTGCCCGTAAATCCTCGTCTGCCGTAAAAACAGGTGGAATTCTAATCTGAGATGATGTGTTTGCAGATGCTCTTGCAGCAAGGAGCAGCGGGACTAAATCTGAGCTCTGTTCAGATGGCCCAGGGGAATGCTGTACAGCAGGGGGCTACTCTCAGCATGCAGGGCCAGGTGGTCTCTGCAGGGACTTTACAGAACAGCATCCAACAACAGCATCCCGTGCAGCCACAATCCCAGCAACAAAGCCTCCTGCGGGAACAGAGCACAGCACTCTCACAGGTTGGATAAACTAAATCGTCCCTCATTTTTTTGCCTTGGCATTCACTCGACAAATCCAACACAAACACGCATTCGGTGCGTTTGGAGTAACTTTGTTCTTGTACCAGTTGACATGACGTCACAGATGTTGCCACTCAGTCTGGTTTTGTGCGTTTCAGCCTCAGCGGTCGTCTCTCACGCTGCAGCCTCAACAAAATCCACTGCCAGCATCTCTTTACAACACAATGATGATCCCTCAGCAGAGCCCGGCCAATGTAGTCCAAATTACCACCAGCCTGACCCAGAACAGTGGCCACAACACTCCTGCTGTTGCAACATTTGCACAGGACCGTACAGCTCAGATTAGGTTTGTATCTGTGTACGAAAACTGCTTGTTGAATTTTACATTTTAAATGAATTTGTTGGGATTTAGTATAAATCCATGTGGACTGCAATTCTCTGTCCTCCTATAAGACAGATCACAGGTGAGATGTTGAAGGTAATGTTGGACAACATATATTCTTTTACCCGCTTCCTAAAAGTGCTAGAAGTGGTTAGAAATGTTTAATTCATGATCAGTGCATTCCATAGATGAGGTCCTCTAAATTTGACTAAAATCTGATTAATAGAAGTGCATCAGAAGGGCAAGTGGAAATCTGCCTTTCTAGCTGAGTAAGAATGCAACATCTGAAGATAAAGAAGATTGTGGGATGCATTTGGAAGGACATTGTTATGATTGTTATGCATATTCAAACATAAATACACATACCTAGAAAAATGACGTTGCTAACAGGCGCATATGGTTCTTTTAGCTATAGCATAGCATAGCTATTCCAGATAGTAAAGAGTAAAGTAGTTCCAAATGTAGTTTCAATCTTTTTCGTCCGAATGTTTCTGTTTTACCTCCTGACCTTTAACCTTTCCTCGCTGACAGGTTTCCCACTGGTCCTCAACTGCTTACCAAGCTGGTGACAGGGCAGATGGCATGCGGGGCAGTCATGGTCCCCACAACAATGTTTATGGGCCAAGTGGTGACAGCGTTTGCACCTCAGCAGGGCCAGACCCAAACCATCAGCATTTCCCAGCAGCAACAAACGCA
>OMOW01112773.1:0-10461 GCA_900312555.1 Lamprogrammus exutus | reverse complement strand
GTACGCCACCCCATGGCATACGCATTTTTTTTTTTTTACAATCAAACATGAGACATTCTGATTGCCCAATGACCCCTGGGATTGGCTCCAGCACCCCTGAATAGGATCAGCGGGTATAAAGAATTGATAGATGGATGTGTAAACGCTTTGGTAAAGACTATTTTACTTGATTTCTATTATTGGACACTGTACGCACTGTTGCTGAGGGAAATGTGTTTTACATGGTTCAATTGGACATTCTATGGACAAATTATGAACAGTATTATGTAAAGGAAAAAAGGTAGGTGGTAAGTGCATGTGTCCATCATCTGCAGCATAAACTGATACAAGAGTAAAATGATGTTTAAACAATTTTCAACAATTTTAAGTGCTTTGTCATGACACTGAATAATCTCAGCTTATTAGACAGCGTTTGAACAGATCGAGGTTAGACAGAGTAAAGCCTGAATTGTGCCTATTTGGAAAGTTTCATCAGTTTGACTTAGTGATACCACAGCCGGGACGTTTCTTCTCATTTCCATTTGCAGGTCGTAAACTTCAAAGATCTGCCGCAGGTGAAAAGCATGGTTTGCAATGGAGAAGTTAGCTGTCTGCAGGCATCAGTGTCAAGGCACACAAAGCAATGACTAGATTGAAACACTCAGGCAATCTGCCTGCACTGCTTAGAGTCATTAGTTAGGCACAGCTTGATTTTGAGCAGGAGAGACTGCAGGCACCCTCGGTCTACTCTGTTGACTCGTAAATGCTGTACACCGCATGTGCTATCAATGCTTTTCCTCGCTCCACTTCTGTTTTCTGCAAGTTAAGCTGAGAACAGGAGTAATGAAATATTTAAAACTATTGGGGTTTGTAGTTGAGTGCGCCCCCCCCTCACTTTGAGACGTTTCAGTTTTTGGTGCTGGGTGACTCTGAGTTTGATGTATGTAACCGCACAGTATCCAACCCATATGTGAAGTCATGGAGGACTGTAAAAGCAGTTAATCTTAGATAAAGCCAGACAATGTCGTCCCCTGGATGAGGTAACTCAAGTGTATCCACTAAGAGTGGGAAGTCTCCCTCAGGTTTACATCAGTGTTTGAAGTGTAAAGACGTTGCTGCCAAAAGATTCAGTTGAACTGGTCTCTGAGGGTTGGGCTTTAATTTGATTAAGCAATCTATGCAAATTAAATGCAATTTGCATTTCCTTTTGTGGAGTTCAGCACAGTTACTTCTTGGCAATTAAAGTGCTTTAGAACAAGAGCGATAAGGCCACCCCATGACACTACAAAGACATTCTTAATACTGTGTCAGCTCCTTAGACATCTAAATGCTGATGTACTGATCGTTTTACATCTAATATTTCTTTCTTCTTGTTTTGATATGTTGATAATGACATTATTTTGTAGTATATAACATTTTGTGGTATTCTACTTGACTTGACAGCATCACAATTCTTATCTGACCTGAAAAAGGAACCAGTTTGAATTTGAATAAAACCTGTGCTTTTCTCAAACAGTGCTTCTTTACGGTTTGTCACACAAAAGAAAGAATCCCATTAAATCTTTTATTTAGAAAAGGGGTCTTAATTGCTTTGTAATAGATAATTAAGTGGTACTAATCAGTGTCCCTGAAGTACTTAAGGGGTATTCAGATGGGAGTCAAGTCCTGTTATATTAAAAGAAACTGCAGTTACCCTGGATTTATTTTAGAGTTAGAAAATGACAATACGTTGTCTACATAAACTTAAGTTGAGAAATTAGACCTCGCATTTTCTACCTTTAAAATAATAGCAAGTTCTGAGGTTGAAAGCACAAAACCCCTTTTTCCAGCAATCTTGTTCATTTGATTTTGGTCATTCAATGCACATCTGATGGGGTACAGCCAAAGCACACAGATCAATAGAGCAGTCAGAGGCTTTAAAAGCTGGCAGGATGAATGGATAGCAGAGTGCTCTGAATTATTCAATGGCGCTGTGCACTGTTTACACAGCTACATTCGAAAGAGCAGTGACCAAGATGTAAAATAAGAGAGCAGACATCCTTCACTAACAAGTTTTATCCCATATGGTATAAGGAAACCAGCACCTGGCAGGTAAGTGCACAGCTGTAAGGTGACTCCGCTCTGGGGAAACTTCAGTGGCCAACTTTCAAAGTCCTAAAGTCAGTATGAAGCCACTGACTACTGCAATAAACTTACATTCAACATAATAGGAGATCTACTGATTGGACACTCATATATGTGATATACATAAACTTATTTCTGTTTTACAGTATATACAGCCCACAAAACACAGATGGGTGCTACTTCTACAGGGAACTTTTTTTAGCATCTGTGTTTTCAGCAATTGCGCATCTATTGTCAGACTGTAGGTCTATAGAAAACTTAGCAAAGATTTCCTCAGTATCATTTACACCAGTGTACTGCCAATCATTTATCCAGTGATACTGTATCAAGTGATCTGTTGAGAGGCACTCTGGGGAATATAGCTAATCACTTACTAAAACAGAAAGGACAGATTCGGAGGAAGTGGATTTGTCCAAATAGGTTCATCTGTCTGAGCTGTAACCTAATGTAAAGTGAATGGCTAAGTCATTTGTGACTACTAGCCAATGAGAATTAAACAGATGATCCTTGATGTGAAAGCCACAGTGATCACTTGCCAATAGCTCCATCCTTAGGGAAATTCCAAATATGCAGACTTCATCTTCTTGATTTTTGCTTGGTTGTCAACGGGAATCTCTCTGATTCAGGCCAATAAAATCCTACTCTGCTGATGTGCATACTGTATAGCTCAGCATAAAGTTGTAACCAAGTGTTGATGCTAACATAATGCTTTAACATCTTTTAAATTTAGTGAAATTAAATATTGTCTAGGACGCATGCTTCTTTTTATGCATGTGCAAAAATGCTGATGATGTCGGGGCTCACTGTTCTTGGCCTTGGTAGGCATTAATGTCAGTTGTATTTTGCCTTGTTATTGGACTTTATATTAAACTAAAACTATGAGCCAGCAACTGAAATTGTGCTCTTTTTCATTTATATCGACCGCTTACAATCAGTCTGTACAATACTCTTATTTACTGGGTGGTGAGTTTGAGTAAAATGTTGGAAAGAAGAAGGAAGAAGAGGTAGTTAACAGTATAACAGTCTTGTGATGAGAGGTAATTTACTTGAGTCCAGTGATTGGCTTGGTGGGGCAATATAATGAAAGTTTTACATTTATTTAGAAACCTATAATTAAGCCACCTTTTTTTTTGTGTGCTATCCACACAAATCACATCCAGTACATTTAATTGCATATTTAAACCTCAATTCTATTCAGATTGAGGCTGTAAATCAAAGTTTGCTAATACAATAATCATATTGAAATCAGCATATATTGAAATTGGTGTACTCTAAGTAACCAGTGTTGTAAAGTAAAACAGTGAAAGTACTTTGTTACATTATTTAAGTATTTTAGGGAGTATCTGTACTTTACTAGAATATTTATAGTTAGGTAAATTTTCTACTTTTCCACCACTAAATATCAAAAATAAAAATTTGACTTTTACTCCGTTACTACGGTATTTTCAATACAAGTTTGTAACTTGTTCGTGCTTACACACACGCAGCAGTGAAATTGTACCACACTTGGCAGCTGATTCTTTTTTCAAACTCATGGCGACCCTACATTGTGCGATGCACCACACCTGGATTCTCCACTTTTCCACACAAGCGCGGATTTGTAGGGTAACAAGGGGTGGCTGTGGCTTCTTTCTTACTTTACCTGCAGGAATATGAAAAAAATGTTGGATACACTGAATCTTATTTGATTTATTCCACCACTGCCTGAATTCCAAATAATGTAGAGCTATTTGTTGTAGGTGCCTAAAATAGCCCTTTATTTTCTAGTTAGACACATTTTTATGTTCATATAATAGTGATTTCTGTGCGACCCCAAAATGACCACTGGTCCCATCCTGGCCACCCCATTCTCGGCCACTGTTTCCACAGCGTTCCAACTTCAACCAAGTCAACAATCACCCATCTTCAGGTGACAGTTTTAAGCAATTAACCAATGAGGGAAACGCTATATGTGATGCAAACAGAAAACATGCAACACAAATGTAAAATGCACCATTATCTGTGCCAAAATACATTTGCCTGGTGAAATGTCAGGAACCATGGACTCTACACTTGTAATTGAAATGCTAAGTTAGCAGCTAACATATCATTTGTAGCTAAAGCTTAGCGCTGGATGTAGCAGTTAGCTGCTGGATTCATTCAGCGCTAAGGTGTGCGATGCACAGATTGCTTACCACAGCAGACATTTGGAGTGGTGAAATAATAATGATGATAGTAATGTTGTATTGGCTGTTTGTTTTTTTGTAATTCAGAGACTGTACCACAAGGCATCAGGGGCAAAGCTCAGAGTGAGGTAACTACATATTCTGTTTTTTATTTGTTTCTATTTTTAAAACAGCATGTACTATTACTTTCAATACTTACATAGGTTTATTATCAAATACAAACTTTTTATAGTTTAATACAATTATAATCCCATTCTAAATTGTTTGTATTTTTTCAAATGGATGAATTTAACTTTCAAACCAGTCATTAAAAAACAAATAAATCTACATATATCATATGATATGTCTCACGATATGTCTTACTGCAAGTAACAGCCCTAGATTATTTGATTGTACGTCAATGAATAACTGAACGATGAAAAACTTTGAAAGATGATGGCACAAGTGAGGACTGTCTCGTCCTCTCTTCTGCCATCATCTTGCACTCGACTCTGCTCAAGTCAACACGCGTCAACACCGCATTTATTCCAAAAATCTGAGACCTCAGACTTGTGAACCTGTGCTGGGGGAGACCGGATCTAATTATTTTTCACTCCTTAGCTCGGAGCTGCAACCTCAATCTCCCAACTCCATGCTACAACTACCCCTCATTTCCAGACACTCCATCGCAGGACGTAATTATCAACATCCACTTTTATGAGCTATCTGTAATGGCTCTTGACCAATTACAAAGTGGTGGGATAATTGGTTGCCTGGGAGAAAGGTTAGGCTCTCAATTGTTTGTCTCCTGAGGGCACTTTTGAGGAATTATTTGTCAGAAGAAGGACATGAAATAAAGGGAGAATAAAAGTGAATGAGTGTGGCAAAGAGATGCAGAGGTTTGAGTCTGGAAGTGGAGTGGAAGAAGGACAACATTGTCACTGGACCCACCTACAAGTCCTGAATCCCTAAAGTGTTGAAGTAGGCCAGAAAATAGTTTCCTAGAGTTGTGAAGACAAGAAGAGGTATTTAATGCCATGTACTGCACCACCTCCTACCAAACCACTGAGATAATTGCAGAAAAAACAAAAATGAAGGCAGAGTCTTAAGGCTTTGTCTCTGTTTGTGTTTATCAGGCATCCACAGATCCCTTCCAGTGTAGGCGTCAAGGGTAATGGATTAGAGTGCTGGTGCCAGTGATATCACGGCTAAGTAAAAACTGCATATTTTTGAGTTTCTTTGTCTCCATGTGAGGCCTCTGTGTTTCACTGCTGGGTTAAAATGTGACTGATATGCCCCCTGGCATGGTGGTCCAGTGTGAGTATAATTTAGTGTAACAACATTGGCAAATCTTACTGTGTGGAGGAATGATGCAGTAACAGGCTGGCTAGGCAGGATTTTACATGAGCCTTTATAAACAGCTGTGGGAATGCATACAGAAATGTATTCATACCATGATTCAATACTGGGGGTGTATACAGTCAGCTTCTGGACCTAAAGTTTGGAACTAAATTATGAATTATTTTATCCAGAAATATCCAGAAAGCGTGGCCAGTTCCCGGAAATCAAATAATCATACAAAGACAAAGACAAAACAAATGCAATGGATGGAATGGAGAACATTTTCTTTTTTCTGTTTTTACGGTTTTATATACATCCTGATATTGGAGAACAGACAAAGAGCTCGAGGAGACACTTACATTGCTAACACCAGACAGAGAAGATGTTAACAGCAAAGGATTTTGTAAAACTGCGGAGCACAATGATGAGAATGATCAATGCTGAATTAGATAGAATAGACAGAAGACTTGAAACTTCGCTACTGTTGTTTAACTGTGTAGAAAAAATGGTAGCATGTCAGCCTGATTGGGCCTTATCACCACTCCAATCCGAGATGTTTGGTCTTGTGAGATCCATCCACTAGTTCCTGAACCACTGAGTAAGTGCCATAAATGACGATTTTATGTTGTTTTAAGCAAACAACATGAATTTCCATCCATAACATACAGCAGATTTAGGTGATTGTATTAATGTTTTTGCTTGATGTGATATCTGACTTTCATGAGAAGGACTGCTGGCCTTTTGATGCTCTGAATTAAAAGTAAATCTTCAAGTAGTTTCTCAGACGACGCTGAGCATCTCATCTCAGACACTCTCTGGGTTCTTTGTGTCAACTCACTTTACTTGCAGTTTACTTAGCTGTTCACACACATTAAAGATCACATTTTGTGTTGTTCATTTATAAAGAGTCAGAATTTTAGTCAAAAGTATAGAAAAAAATTTCTACTACACCCCCTCATTTTCTGCTGCCTCCATGTGCTTGTGCTATCACAAACGATCATCATTCACCTAAAAATGGCCTTGAGGAAATTTGAGATGCTAAGATTAAACAATATTGAGGCAATAATGAGATGCTTATTGACATCCTGAGAGGCATACAGCGGGTTCAAACATCTCTGGTGGACGACTCTACAGCTTCATTTAATGTACTGATTTCAATTTGTATTCTTTGTGACTGCTGGAGAAATTCTCCTCTCTCACTGAATGTCAATGTTACTCACAGTTACACGCAGATCTGCAGGTTGCTTGTGATAAAAGTGTAAAAAGTCATATTCTTGCCTTTTTTTATTACTGAGTTGATATCATTAAAGTATTTAGAGAAAATCAAGAGTAACAGTTAATATGCCCCTATAACTTAAAATAACGTAATAACTAGAAAAGTAAATTTGCAGGACCTTATGGAAGTGGACATAAAAAGGCCCATATGTAGGTACCTTCAGTGACCCACATAAGCAGTGCTTATATGATCAAACTGACAAATATTGGCTCTGTTTGTGTTATCTAAAGTGGGGGCCAAAAGGGGTCAAGTGCTAGCCCATCACTAATCCATAGTGGGGCCTACACATGAGCATTTGTCTGTATGTAGTTCAATGTCTCAGGCTATATTTTTGAACAATGGCGGGTTCCTAAACCGTGTTGGGCAGGTAAAGCACTTGGCCATCTTTCTCTGTGTTTACATCTAGATTATGTAATTTAATATGTACAGTATTAGCAATACTTGACCTCAGTCACATCAAGCTTTTGCAAGTGTTTTCGCTTTTTCTTTAGTAGTCTGATTAGTAGGGTAAGAACTGATTTGAGGGTCACTCACATTAAATTTGCAATATGTAAATTAATCTATACAACACATACAAATATGTCTGTTTCTTCCCCTTCACACACAAAAAAGGCTTTCAGCAATATTTCTGTGCAGACTTGTAATGATGCGTGGACAAGGTAGGGAAGGATGATGTCGGTGAAATGACCTTCTTGATAGGATGATTAAAAGGGAGGCTCTGCTAAGACACCGAATAGGCTACACGTGAATATCCCTACACCATTTATAAGGGCTGGATTTAAGCAAACCAAACAATGTAATTAATGGTGCATTAATTAGAATAACTCAGCCCAGTGCTGAGTCATAGACTGGGATCATTACTGGATGAGGTGGGGAATTACTACATTCATTACTGACAAAACAGCTGCTGTACTGCTCTGTTTAAAAAAATCAGCTAACCCCTGACTCTTTACGTTTGCCACAACACTTATGCATGTATCAACTGATGAGACACCTGCAATCGCAGATCACATTCCAAAAAATCAATGAGGTGCTCTTTAATCTGATGGTTGTTCATGTCACTCATACGGTTCCTGGTTTTGCTGCTTGCTAACACTCAATACTAGCAGATTAATCTGCTACAAGCCAAAAGTTCTAAACTCAGATTATTCAAACCAGCGGTCTTTCATTAGCCCTCATTCAGTCATGAATTCCTGCTTCAGGCCACAGAAACCGCTCATTACCCTGCTCATTCCACTGGCGACCTCACATGTATTTGCTCTGAAACACTGCAGCTCATGTAACTGAATAGTTTCATGGACTAATTACACAACAGGGCCTTCTCTTCCTCAGGAATTGTTTTAGTGCAAGGACATCTTCTCAAAGAATGCAGAATTTCACCTCTGCCTACCAAACACAGTCACCTGTCAATCATAATGTATGTCATATGTCTTCAGTCAGGAAATGATAACAGGCATGCGTCAATATGTCAATTAAACAGTGTGCTTTTCTTAAAATGTACTTTATTGTTTTAAATTGCAAGATGTTTCTGCAGCTGTCTCATGGCTGTCTTCAATTTGTTTTCATTTTTACCCACTCAGGACAACTTCATGTCTTAAATATTTCCCATTAACAGCACACTGAAATACAAGCAGAGCTGACATCTGACTATACTTCATTTGGTCTATTTTTCCGTGTGAACACACTGGGACGCTGTGCTAGAGAATGCTCACTGTAGAATCTCACACAAACTGCACTGAAGCCGCGCATTAGCATTAGCTAATAAGTCAATGAGGTCATCTTTGTAATCTGACTGCACACTCACCCTGTTGATCCTTTATACTGCATTTGTTTTGAAAAAATATTTGAAAGTTAACTTTACACCAGACAGACAAAGTGAAGAAACCATTGCTTCAGTAACACAAATTAAAAAATATACAAATCAATAGCTCATAACAACTAAGTGTCATGGATGCTAACAAACTATTTGCCCAAAGATATTTTGCTGCTGTATATTTTCTAACTTCCTTTGGAGAAATGGAGGGTTTCATTTATTAATTTATTCCCTGCGAAAAGCTTAAGGATAGCTTTAAGATAATCCCATCATCTTTGGTCTGTCAGTCACTGCCACTTCAGCGCTAATGAAATACAGATACTACGCTTTGATGTGGATTGGATTGCCTTGGACATGAATTGAAATAAGGTGGTAGCAAAAAGGCAACATTGGGCACAATGGATCCATATGCTTCCACTTAGCATTGATAACCTTGTCACCTACAATGCAGCATCTTTTTTCAACAGCATCAGACTGTGTGAGTCATTGTGGATGGGAGGTACAGTAGTATGCTTGGCTAAGACAAATGGCAACACACAGATGCAGTATGTGATTATTGATAAGGTGTAATGTCCTTATATGGTCTTTAGTCTTGTTCTAATTAAAGGTTTAACAAACTTGCTGTCTGTTTTGGAGCAGAAACTAAAATTACTGCCATCCCATGAAAAATGCATCCTTTTTTAAATACCGTATGTTTCTCAATTCATCAGCAGGCCAGACACGCTGTTAAGGAAATTTTGCTGTGTGTTTTTCTGGCTATCCTGAGAATTTGTGAGTTAGATTCTCTGGATGTTCTTTTAAAACTAATTTTAATTTGTGAATTCCAGAGTGATTCGGTGGAATGAACGCAGGGGGAGACAGGCTGTGCATTGCTCACCGTTGATAGAGTTTATAGAAGCAAAGAGAAGGGATACCCTGTTTGATGAATGAGAGGGGTTTAACCACAGGGAAAGTATAATAAATTCAAATCTCTCTCATGGTTTGCAAACAGGATATACTGTATATTTTTATATCCTGAAAAAGAGGAGATTTTGGTGCTTGTTTTCCATCCAACCGCTTCTCTTGGTTTACAGTTATTTCGTATTTCAGTGAATACTGTAGGTGCATGCATGCGGTGGGGGATGGGCAGAAAGCTTGCTACCTTCACTTGGTTTGCACCTTTTACAAATGACTGGTGTCAAAGTCATAGAGGCTGAGATTGTGCTAGATGTGATATATTTCCCTACAAATAGGTATTGCGATCAGATGTTAGGCACGTACCAACTTTCTCAGAGAATGATAGCAGCTTGCGCTGAATTAATGTGGGTGATCTCGTGAAACATCACAGATCTTTGCTCAGGAAGGAGAAGAACAATGATGAGCAGAAGGTGGAAGGTGTTTCACAGTATACTGATTGGAAGATCTGACTGGAGGATATGTTGTGACAAGCTGGAAAAGACACAAAGATGACTGTGTGGCTTGTGGCTTGTAGGACCTACCTAAACAATAGTCAGCATGGATCCTAACCGTCTTCCTTTTCAGTCCAACCTTCAAGTTTGGACTGAGCTGACATAGCAGGGGTTATGCACAGACGAGAATGACACTCTTGATATCATATATTTTGCCATGGTGTCATCTATCACGTTTTCCCTGCTGATCACACTTCTGCTCATCTTTATCTTCATCATTTTTGTGAACATTTATGTGCCCTTGGTTCTGGCCGTTAGCTGGCATGACAACACACATAGGCTACACATCAGCAGTAGACCTTTGCTTCAGAAGGGCTTATTAGGCAGTGAGGCAGA
>OMOW01112772.1:0-10965 GCA_900312555.1 Lamprogrammus exutus | reverse complement strand
GGAGAAGCGTGAGTCGCGCAGTGCTCCCAGGATTCGCCAGGTGAGACAGAGCTCTGTGTAGGAGTAATATGACAGAGTCATCCACCCCGATGCCAGGTTGGTAGGCGAACTGAAGTGGGTCCATTGCTTGGCTCACCAGGGGGCGGAGATGACCAGGTGAGCCCAGCAATGGACCCACTTCAGTTCCTGACAGCTTGAGAATGCATCTTTTTGTGAGGGCTCAGAGCGTCAACAGGCTTACATCAGAAGTGTATTATTTTGTTGAAAATATGGATCAAATAATGGGAAATGGTTTTCAGGAACCATATAGCAACAGCACAAGCAGGGAACATTGCTGTCCATTAGTAATTGTTCAGCAGTGCAGCTAAAAGAGACACTCAGTGTATATGGACTTCTTCCCCATTGACAAACGCCAGAACACGTGTCTTCATTGAGTTTTCTGTCAAACCAAATCCACGCTTGTTGTTTGTGTGCTCCTTGCTTTACTGCAGCTTCTCATTGAACATGACTGTTGCAGTTAGCCCTGCCACATCAGATAACCAAAGCAGTTAAAAATAAAACACATTATTAAGGTCTTACTAGGCTGTGCTGTCGCAGTGAAAGTGACGCCTTTGGAAACAAGACCAACGCCCTGATACTACGCCAGGGCCTTCTGGTGAAGCAGCAGATCAGAAGCCTCCAGAAGGAGCTCTTTTCCCCCCAAAATACATCTTTTGCTGTTCACCAGAAAATCCCCTCCTCCCACTGGGTACATTGCGTACTCTCCCTTTGAGTCTTTCTTTCCATTTGTCCTTTCCTTTGCTGCACTTAGTCAAGTGTCGGTTGGGGCAGATTTTTGAGGACACAAAGACTCCTTTTACAGTAGTCATCTGAAAAATAACCTTTTCTGCCATTTGTTTGGTTTTCTCTTTTGGGAGGGCTGGTTTCCTCTATGGCCTGGGTTAGATGGCCCCTCCCTTCTGCAAAAGAGTCTCCCTGCAGCTCATAAATGTTTTAAAAAAGACCCTTCTTCTCCTCCATCCAAAACCACCTCAAAGCTTTTCATGGTAGTCTGGAGAGGCAAGCAGTAAAACTTAGCAAACACATTCCATGTCATCAAGTCAGTGTTGGTTGTGGATGCAAGGTTGTGACTATCTGCACACGTTTCTGAGCACACCCAATATATAAAGCTGTTGTAAATGTTCAGTTAAGTCTTGTATTGTGATACAAAGATGTTTTGGTGCGCTTTCTATATGAGGGGTGTAGAGGGTGGTGTGTGTTAATAGAGAACATTTTCAGTATTCAGCAGCACTACCACTTACGTCATTACATGCGTTCACACTGGGGAGCTACCAGTCTTAACTGGGGCTGACGTGTCTTCCTCTCAAGCACCTCATTGGGCCTTTCCATGTGAGGAAACAAGCTTGTGCTGAGATTCAAACTGTGACAACCTTGATGTCATAAGCCCTATTCTATAACCTTCATGCCACCAGTACACATTTACAGTATACCTCAGAATTGTCAGGAATTCTTGTCTCTGCATCGCAAGCTGTGTTTGTATCTGTTTTTGCCTCAGTGCTTAGAACGGAGCGTGTCTGTGGCTCATTGAGCTGATTCTGTGAGAACAGGAAATGTGCGTGCTTGTGTGTTTATGTGTGTGTGCATGCGTATGTGTACATTTTCGAGTGTGTGGTCGTCCCAAGTATGAAGACAGATGGATGAGTCATGCAGTTATAAGCTTATCTCTTGTTACTGCCAGTACAATTGGGATGTGTTTGTTGTTCTATTCTTATCTGTATTTGTGCCCTTTGTTATTCCATGAAAAACGTTTTGCTTCAGAAATACATTTTGATATCACAACAATACAACCATCCAGTATCTGGTGAAAAATGGTATGGTAGCAATTATGTTCTCTATATCAAAGCATACCATAACAACTCAGTTCAACTGTTTATACTTGAAAACCACGATATGTCGTTATAAATTAATGATGTTTAAAGTTACATTGCTTATAATTTGCATTCCAAGTGTCCGTGATCTTTTATAAATGGGTGTACATTTAGACTGATTGATAAATGGACAGAATCACATGTGGTAATGTTTTTATCTTTCCGAAAATTCAAATATACTGTGGTGGTGGGATTTTCTATGACATCCTGTTTTAATGTCAATCTCATGTAAATTCAAGGTTATGTTACAGTAAGTGAATGTTCATCTGCAATCAGTTAGGTTTACATATTGCAATACCCAACTTTCTCTCTGCCGTCCCATGGTTTTACCCAACAGATATTCAACATATGTTTAAATTCAGAACTAAATATACCGGACTGACAATGAAAATATTCTGTATTCATTCTAGGTGCCCATGAGGCACTTTCTGTACCAAATTTTTGAACCAAATTAGGAGCTACTTTACCTGGAACTATCAGGACTAGGACCCATGTTTTTCCTGCAGCAATTTCCTTGCTCACTTCCCCACCGTACAGAGGAGATTATGGAAATTAGTGCAAGTGACATCTATAGTGCAACAGTTGCATCATTTCAACAACACAAACACAAAACTTATCATGTAATTGTCTAATGGCTCAACAAAGACGTCGGTGTGTCTCTCATACCAGCGCTGCACCGTGTTATGAGTAATTTCAGCTAAATGTACGTATTTTAAAATGGTGGTTGTTTTTTTAGGGTAAGCTTTTAACTACACTGGAATAGGATTTAAAAATGGTCCATGACCAAAATGATTCCTGGTTCCTTGGGGCAAACAGAAAGAAATGTTCCTGAACTGCTGAAAAAGTTAACTGGTGTGAAAATCCTAATATTTTGGCAATCAACAACTTGACATGATCATCTTCATCCCCTAAACTGCTGAAAATGTGGTACTGGCCTAATGGATTACCTACACATATACAGTATCAATGAAAATTATTTATGTGCCTAAAATGTGTCATTTGCCAGAGAAAGACTACATTTACAGTCTTATATCTGCGCAAAAGCTTGTTAATTGTTAATTACAGTGAAATCACTACTTAAGCATTATTCAATTAACTCTAATGTAAAATATTTCTGCAGGCAATCTCCTTGTATTCAGAAAAGTGGCTTTTTATGTCTTGTAGATTCACTGGGAACAGAGCATAGAGTAGTAGCAAATTACCTCTAACCTCTCTCTGCAGATGGAAGGATACGCTGCTGTTGTCACAAATAACTAATATTTAAAGTCAAGCCAAGGTCTGTCAGACTGAGGGTGGTAATTTGGCATTTTCTAACATTTTCCTAGCTCCTATCCTTCAAGATGTTCAGCCTAGGACAATCATCTAATTCTGCAGTGTGCAAGCTGTCTGTCCTAATAAGGTTGCTTCATTTTGTCAGAAAATTACCCATCTCATTTTCCTGTAGTCCAAGTACAAAAACTAGCCAAGAGAGCTTCTTCACCTTTTTGTCTTTGCTATCTTCTATGACTTCTGCTTGTTGTTAGGTTTTGGGTTAGATTTGGGAACATTCAATGATTTACAAAGTGGTTCCAGGGAGTTGACTCACTCGACTCAAACTGCACACACTAGGAGATAGAAATGATTTTACCCATATGCATGATGGGAATACTGCTAATGAATCTTTATGAATGTCTGACCCTAATCAGAGCATAATCGCATTGGGAACTCTGAAATCATGTGTTCACCCATTAGCAAAAGGAACACACATCACAGTCTTACCGATTAGTCCAAGCAGCTCCCAAAAGGGCCATTAACAAACACGCTCAAGAACATATTTAAATCCAGACGATGTTTAATTGCACTCAGCTTTCAAATGAGTTAGTGTGTGCTGGAATGGTAGATTAAAGGTTTTGTAAGTTGTTTTCATCTCATCTGAGGAATGAAGCAGGAATAGACGCACAGACAACAACATTACAGGTGATGCCAAGGTCTTATTTTTATGATAAAAAGCCATCAGCATTTTGAGCCAGAAGGTTTGAAATTCAGATTTCTGAGACAGATTCTAGTCTATTTTTCCTTGGTAATGAATTCTACCACTGCTTTTTATTGATTGATTGACAGTTTTCAAATTTATTATAATTTGAAATTAATTATCTGAATTCAGTAGAGTAATGATTAGTACTTATGTCTTATGACTTGAATGCTGAATTCCTGACTCAGTCTTATCAATGGTTTTTGTCTTGACTTGGATCCAAAACAGTTAAAACTGAATGCTGACGGCAGATCTATGAAATGGATACAATATTTTGATTGTGGAATGAATAAAAATATTAAGTAAAATACATCTTAGAAGAAAATAGCCTCACTCTTTCTCCACTTATCAAAATAATGAAATGTTGTGTTTGTTATACAGTGTGATGTAGACTGGTTTTTATCATTAGTCTGTCAGATGTTTCAGACAAAAGCTTTGAGTGGCAATCCGAGAGTTTTTACACGAAGCTTGTTGCCAGCTTGACAGATCATCCAGATCTGTGAAATCCTCAAGACGCTAATCCTCAGATTTATGATTATCATGTCCCCTGGTGTGGAATTTGATCTCCCTGTGAGGTATGAGATGGGAGATATGCATATTCAGACCATGTGGCACATCACTTCTCACACACATTGACATTTCAGCATTCTGCGAACTTTGCTTACTTAGTATGTAAGCACCAGTGAACACATCTGCAGATGGTTTAGGTTTTGTTTAGTTTTGTAGGAGGCCTGCAGCCCCCCTTTTCCATTTGTTTTACAGGTGAAAGTCACTTTAAAGATGTAATGAGACAAAGGAAAAGTTTAATCTTCACAAACTCTTCCTCCAGCTGAATGCGGCAGACAGCACAAAAGCCTGCTTATTTCCTTTGTAGGAAAGGGTAAAAAGGTTTTATATGGCCAACATTCAAGTAACAACTAATGAATCCCAATGAGTGTCCCATACACAGGTATGCAAGGGGATTTCCACAGGAGGTCAAAAGGAGAGTGAATATAACAGAGTAAGCCTGCCTGAAGCCATGTAAACCTCCAAATCTAACCTTAAACAGGGATTATCACCAATCTCATTGCATTTGGATGTTTGGCTCCATGACTGAGATCAAGGTTTTCTGCACTGATGGAAGCACTCCTCTGTGCCCAGTGAGAAAAGGAATTTATAGATACTCCGGGTTATTTTCACAACCCTTCAGTCTATTAGTTTATCAGCACTATACACCAAAGGTATTAAAAACTGTAATTATGGCTGAACCGGGGGAAGAGAGTAACAAGAGACATAGATTAAAGTGAGACTGTGAAGTCTGTGCATTGTTTAACGATACATTAGGAAAGGATTTTTCTGTTTAAAAAAAATCGACATCACGGAAAGGAACCTTAAATTCCCACTGACAGGACGTAAGAGCATAATGGAAACTGTGTGTCTGTGATGTCACCCGCAGGTTTCTGGAGGGACAATTTGGAACTCAGACTAAGGTATTTACCAGCCATTGGAGTCGGGTTAAAGTGCGTCTCCTCACTATTTGGAGCTGCCGGTCAGGAAATTTTTCATCTGAATGCGTGACGATGATCAAGATCACATATGTTTGCTTTGACTCTTGTATGTCGATCAAGAGATGTGGTCAGGATGTCAGTGTCTGACAAATGCTGACGGAAGGTGTCAAGCACACACGGTAGCACATTAGCAGGGAGATGGAGCACAAAGGTCAAAGACAGAATATTACTTCCAGTGGGAACATCACACTATTATGTAATAGCACCTTCCTGACATCAGTGATCCACATACAGTCAGCGCAGAGGAGTGGACTCAGTTGTCATATTTTAAATAAAGACCACTCTATATTCAGTTCCTAAGTGTCAAAGTACAAGATGTAGAGGAACTGTAGTTGTTAATGACTTTTGACTAGTTGAAAAGGTACTGAAATTTCACAGCAGCACAGATGAGCAAATTCACATTATTGTTGTGGAGCCATATTATGCTTTTTGTGATTTGTCCTCAGATTTGTAGTTTAATACTGTTTAGTAGAGAGTCTATGTTGGACATTGTCAAAGCTGCAAAACCTAGGGTTCATATCTATAGAAATGTGTCCAGTAATGGAAAACCCACTCACAATATCTGAGGTTAACAATGTACCCACCATGTTGATACAGGCCAATCAGAACAGAGCTCATTAAACTATTACAATGGTTTTAAAATAGGCTCAACATGGAAATCTGTATAACACATCCCCTTTAAAGATTATCAATACCTTACTTTTTGATATTCTTGAAATTTTAATTGATTACAGGTGGATGGAATATGTGTTAGGCGTGGATCTGTTTAGTCAAGTTTACAGTGGAAGCAAAGGGAAGCAGATAGCCTAGCTCTGTCAAACGTTATTTACTTATTATAACTTGTATAACCAGGTATAGAAATAGAAGCAGTGCAAGGAATAGTTCTTCACGCAGTGTAAGAAAATTTGTGATTGCAGTTTAATGGTAAACGAGGTAAATGAGGTTGGTTTACACAACCTCATGTTGGAGGTTTACTGACCGACAACAACTGGGTGCAGTGACACAAGTCCAGTCCATAATCCTGTAAGTAGAAAGTAACTACAACAACTAACAAGCATGTAAAAAAGACAATATTTTAGTTGGAGTATTTGTTGGAGTATTTGTTCAAATTGGTACCATCTTTTACTGTGTGCTTGTGTGCCAAAGTAGGACTTCCAGCAAACAAAAACTTCCAAACCATATATTATTAGTTGTCAGCATAAAACATTTTAACCCTCAGGAGTTTTTAAAACTCTACCACAGTGAAGTTTGTAATGGGTGCATTTCTAAGGTGCTGTTTTGTACTGGGCTGAAGGGTTTTGTGAAGGTGTCCATCAATTTTAGTCAACAGCTTTGTTTTAGTCCTCAGTCAAGATAGTGACTTTGTCTCAATGGTACTTCTGCCTCCAGCTGTGTATAAAAAAGACATCCCTCAGTTTTGCTTTTCTCCAGCGCTCAGTTACTCCCCCTTGTTGATAATCTCCCTCTCTCTTGCTGGCGCTCATTGATGTTGTGTTTCAACATTGCACTCCACCAACCCTGCATTCATCAAAGCCTGCCAGCCTTGTCAATATTCACCGACCAAAATGGGCAAAAAGCCATCTAGCACCATGATGAGATGACACAATGTGCTCATAAATCTAAATAAAGCCATGGAGCTGTCAACATTGTATGTAAAACTCTGTATGTCTACGAATATATCATGCACAAAATCTGCACACGCCATCTGTGTGCATGGCATGTTTTATGCTGTCAAATTATTCACCCATGTGAAGCACTTTCATCAGTACGTGTAATCGTGTTGTGACAAGATTAAAGATTTGCCAACCTGATGATGGATGAATGGTGAATGGATTTTGGATTAGCAGATACCACTAAATCTGATTCAGTCAGGAAGGTGGTTCGAGAAGAAGGCTGGAAGCAACTTTAAGGACATGTCTCAACATTCCACTGAGTTTAGTCAAAAGATGCCAACCAACCAACAAACCAACCAACACACATGGGTGAAAACATAACCTCCATGGAGGCAGGAAAAACTAAGGAAAAACCTTTTTAAGTCATTACCGATATCGATACTGGTATGAGACATTTTTAAAATGCTTCCCAGCTCTCTGCAATACGCTGAACTGTTTACAAACAGAGTGTACATGATTTTCATAATTTTTCGATGCTATTGTCACCAAAAGAGCTGTTGTTGTCATTTTTAGAGTAATGGTTCGATGCTACATGGGTTTTAAACATACTGTACCTGAAGGTTGAATTTGGCTGTCACAGACCATTACTCGTTACTTCCAATTTTAAGGGATCTTTGACTGCAGTTTTCAGGACGCACACCTCCATAGATCAATATAGTTGTTTAGGAGCAGTCAACCAGCAGCAATAGCCGCCCTGACCTGCTGTCACCCTTGAGGGGTGAGGTGGGAGAGGCATTTCTAAGTTGGAGTATGCAATGCACAATGAGGAGAACATCAGCAATACTGATCTGGATGATACACGAAGAAAGATTATGGAGAAAATATTTCAGGTGAATAATGAATGAATAATAAGAATAGTCATAATAATAATAATAATAATACATTTTTATTTATAGGCACCTCTCAGGACACTCAAGGTCACCTTACACCACAATATGCCAAAAGGCAACACCGTATAGTAAAGTTAAAACATAAAAACATTAAAAGCAGAAAGAACAATGAATCACAGTGAGTATGCCAATTTAAACAGACAGGTTTTGATGTGTGATGTGAAGGTGGAAATAGAGTCCAGCTGACGGATGTGTTGAGGGAGGGAATTCCGTAGCCTAGGAGCATTGCAGCTGAGAGCTCTATCACCCATGGTTTGGAGTCGAGAAGAGGGAACTGGGAGGAGTCCAGCAGAGGAGGATCGTAGAGAGCAAGATGGATTGTACAACTGCAGAAGATCGGAGAGATAGGAGGGAGCAAGATTGTGGGGGGCTTTGAAGGTGAGCAAGAGGATTTTGTTGGATTGAGGATAGGGGTGATGTGATCAGTGAATGGGGTACGTGTGACAATACGTGCAGCGGAATGAAGACATAACATTCAGGCATTGTGCATTTACGCAATTGCACCTTTTTGATACACAAAGAAGTTGTTGGAACAACAGCCTATTTCAACAGCTTTTTGTAATTGTCAAAATACAATACTTCTGTTTTTGAGACATCCCACATGCTCAGTGGTGTAACACGCTTATGCCATGTTAATTGTGAGTCCAAGTGTGGGCGTGAAAAGTTCCCGGATGCTCACTCCGTGTGCGCTGTGTTAAGTATGTATATTAATCATATGTATGCAAGAGTATGTATAGGCTATACAATAATGAATTAATTACTCAAGTCCAAGATATCAATAAACAAGCTTTGAGAAAGCTGTGCTGCCATCTGCCATCAAAAAATAGCAAAACATCAACATATGTAACTTATTCTGGTAAAATAATGACACACACACATTAATTTAAGGAGGTGTGTAATTATATTTATTAGGCCTCTTGCATTTACTTGCTGATTTAAAAAGTACATGGAACTGAAACCACAGGAGCGTTGTTTACTATTTTTGGCAGCTCCTCACATGGCAACACAAGTTCCCACCCAACTTCATGTTCAAGACACACCTACTTTGCTGCCATTGAGGGCATCTCATTCTGAGTGAAACTATGCACACTCAGTCTTTCAGTCTGCCTCCAAGTGAACACTCAGACCACAGAAGTGTGGAGTCAGCAAGACAGTGCATTGGGATAAAGCTCATGTCTATGGAAAAGCACTAAGTGTCATGCCCATTGTCTTGACCTAAAATCTTGATGATGGCCAAACTATGTACGTAGAAGACAATACCTGGAATTAATGGTACGGACTATGTCTAAGTTACAATATAAATGGGCTTCTCAGGGTTATTGCATATTATGATGTCATTAAAAACATTTGCTGAAAGAACAACATGATGAATTTTGCAAATGATTTGATGCTACTTTGTGATATTTCTTTTTTTTTCTTTAGTCAGTCTCTTTATTAAAGAATATTTGTCTGGTCTGAAAAGCTCCTGTCTTTTTGGGCAGCACATTATCTGCTTTTGAAAGAGCCGTTAAAATGAACTGCATCTCTCATCTGATTAACACCTTTAGATCTCAGGGTTGATGAAGCTGTAGCTATTGTAGAACTTTTTCCCACCCTGCCTCTAACCTGCATTAGCACTCCAGTTGCCAAGGAAACCAATTCCTTCTCAAATGGTGCAAAGAGCACAAAGTGCTTCCAGGTGAAGTAATACAGCTGGTAGTCATATTGGTGGTCCCTAGCTCTTGGGCAAAAGTGGCTCCTAACAGCTGATGTAAATGTAAATTGCCCATCTGAACAGAATTCAGTGAATCTCTTTGTTGTTTTTACTGGGAACAGATTTCTAATACATTTTTTACTAGCATCTGCAAAGTGTTTTTTTTTGTTTTAGTTTTTTTGTTTAGTTTTGGGGGGGTCGGGGTGGAGTAAGGGGGCTGGTGGTGAAAAATCTGTTAACAGAGATGAAGTATCAGTGCAGTGCTGGTGCAGTCATCATAGATTACACTGTCTACTGTCGCTACACCACACAACACAGCTGCCGATGGGAGTGAGAGAAGTAAACAGTGGCTTGTGTCAGAGGATGCATTTTCCCGCAACCCACCTCCAGGCCCACTGCGGTGTACAGAGCAGTTGCTGTCAGTGAATGGGTTTGGCGGGCGGGCAGAGTTCCCCCCCACTCCAGGGGGGTGTTGTCGCTGCACCACATGTTTAAACCATTGCTGCAGATGTGGCGTGGACGTTTATTTTGAAAAAACAGGGTATCCATTATCTTAAGTTAGAGCTTCATATTGCACTCTGTGTGTTAGGCAGGGACAGCTCAACAGGACAGATGGTAATGACTTGTTTGAATTATGTGTTCGCGAAAAATATAAACAGTGTAAATTAATTCACGTTACGTACCTGGCAACCACTCTGCATTTCAAAGATACTCTACTACTGTGCTGCTTACTACCTTTAAAAGTTATGGTTTTGACTGAGTTTTTGACAGAAACTTTCAAGATTTCCTGTTTCTCTATAAATTAGGTGTAGAAATGGGTTATGTCATAAAAAGGAGAAAGGACACAGATTCACGAATAAGTCCTCCCCTGTCTGCTACCAATTACTGACATTTTCAGTTGAAACCAATGTACCTCAACAATGAAACCAAACTGGCCAAGCTGTGGAAAAAATGAAATGGTTGTATCGAAGTTGGAGCTGGAACATTAGAGTGCTGTTTAAGTTGTTTTGCAGTCTCCCCGGGCTTTCCGTGTAATATGCTGTTTATTTTAGGCTGGCAGCGGCGGGTGAAAGCTGGTGGACAGAGAGAGAGAAAGAGGTAGGGTGGGTTGAGATGGGGGCATGACAAATGCCCCTAATTTCTCCAAAATGAGAGGTGAGCCTTCGCTAGGCAAGCAGCTAGATGGACTGGGTGGAGCCCGGGTGGGACTCCTCTACGGTAGC
>OMOW01112756.1:0-11229 GCA_900312555.1 Lamprogrammus exutus | reverse complement strand
GACTACCCTGCTAGATAGAAACGTGGCCACACCGCATGGCTCTGGCATCACGTCCCAAATGGTGCCACTGAGAATGCAAACAAATAAACAAGCCACAGTTCTTTTCTTTGAGCGGTCTGATCTCACGTACAATGTTTCAATGGGCTTCAAAGGCCAACAGCGTTCCCGACCCATCCGAAGCTCTGAGAGCGCACAGGAAAAAATCAGCAGCCAAAAAAGCCTCAGCGTGAAAGAAACTTCACAAGAGGAAACTCAGACGTTCCTTCTCCTCAGAGGCCCGAGGATGAGGCAGGATTAGAGGAATTTACACCACATGAAAACAGTCAAAACCCACCGAAGAAAAACGAACAAATACATCAACTTTAAATGTTTATTGTTAACGTTTATTATCGGATGCAAAATACTCCAGGTTTGATTTTTGTTCTCTTTTGCTTTTTAAGCGCTCCTCTCCTGTTTTCTCTTGATGGTGGTTTGGGTCTCATGAAAACACAGCTCGAGATAAGACGGCTGTGTAAGATTACATTTCTCAAGCCCTCATTGACATTATAACACACAGCTGTGCCACCCGACGAACCACAGCTATTTTCCGCGTTGATTATAATTATTGGTTCAAGGGAGTCCAAAGGGTCAAATCAACCTGCTGTAAATGAGGACTGGGAGATATGTAAACTTTATTTAAAGATGATGATGGTCATTTCTTTCGCAGCGGTGCGCAGGTTGGGGTGTGTTTATCTCTCTGTTTATCCCCCTTAACCTGCTACAAATCCCCTGCTAAAGTGTTTGATTTGGGATGAGAGAATATAAACCGTTTCTTTTTATAAAATCGAGGGCCCGAAAATTGCCGCAGCTTTGCCTGTGCGACACATTCTGCCAAGTAAAATGGGCATGAGATATGACATGATTGTTCCCAAATGCATCACTACACACTAAACATTGCGTCCCCCCCTATGTCTGTTCACCAGTGTCGCTTCTGTCCTCTGTAAATCCTATTTCACAATTTTGAACGCTCCTTTCCACGCTCCTCAAATCACCGCAACAGAGCAAATAAACAATAGATGTTCGTCACCCAAGTCCCAGTATTGGCGTGGGCGTATTCGTGCTCGTTGCTTCAGGTGCAGCAGAACTGAGACAAAGAACAATTCTATGAAATCACAGAGGCCGAGGCCGTTTGAGAGGAGAGCGGACCGACAGAGAAGAATTGTGTTCAAGACAAACTCGACCGGCCTGACCTTGATTATTGTCAGAAGTACAAGGAGAGATGAAGAGCAAACGTTTACAACACAATGCCGCCTCTTTCACAACACTGTAATGGTTGTTGCATGGACTCAGACTCTGGCTTGGCGACATGGCTTCAAAACAATATCTCGATATTTTTAGGTCATACGGTGATATTTTTTGTTATTTTCACTAAAATACTGTAGTTTAACGGTTTCATTTAAAGTCAGGACCACGTCAGAATAAACTGTCCGACCTTTTCAAACCAAACCGTCTCCACACAACAGATTCGGGGTGGTGTGGTTACGCATCTGCTCCAGCCAATCGGATTGAGAATGTCTACACATGTGCCTGACACGTGAAATTGAGAGTATGATCACGTTGCGAGGAAAACACTGCTGCTTCAAACAAACAAACAAACATAAGCACTAAAATATTGATGCAGCCACACATTCTCCAGCTATTCAGATTCTAGCGTAAAAATGTAAATGTAAGCAACTGGTGTTGTTCTGCCAGGAGCACTCGTGGTTCACGTCACTCATGTACCTGTTCCTCAGATCAAAGTCATCCCTCTCCTTCTCGTGGGCTACGTTGGGATCTGCAGGGGCGTTAAGGATTTTTAAATGCCATTCTACAGAATGGAGCCTACGCCAAAGAGACTCTGTCTTTTCTTTTCTCTTTCACACATGTTCCAATAACTTCTAGTGCATTGAGGTCTCTGCGTCTACCAGGTAGAAATGTAAATATGTGCCTAAAATTCATCCACACAGGCCCTGACTCAGACTGTGATTAACTTTTTAATTACAGTCTAGGGGATTAGAGCTGCAGGTGGTGTGCAGGGGAATATTAATGATGTTAATGCAAATGCAAACTACATCCATGCGTGCTAACTTCACTTATGGTGCTGCAGGTGAACTCTCGCGACCCAAAAGTAAGTCAGGTTGTTCTTCCCCATCAACAGTAGAGCATGTGTCATAATAACACGTGTAAGTAGTTAAAATAGCTGCTGTAATGTTTGTTTCTGTTGTTTCCTCTCTGCTGTGAAAGGCAGAAATGTGAAGGTTCAGGATCAGATTCCACCAATTTTGCAGACTGCGGTGATTTATTTTGTTTATTTCAGATGTATTGATGAGAGTGAGCGATAAATATGCAAAGGCAAGGAAGGCGGCGATGCTTTACATCACCAATATGAGACTTTCATCAGGGATTTGCTGGGAATTTTCCCATGAAGGAATCAGAATTTTTGGGGTTTTTTTTTGGTAGAAGTTGGCTATATTTTGATTCAATTTAAGACCGTCAAGATTTGTGTATGTGTGCCAAATCAGCATTCTCTGTGAGTAAGCGAGCAGAGGAGGCGTCAGGGTGGGAAACACGACCATTAATACGCATCAATAAACACAGCTTGTTTATTCAGCAGGTCCTCAGATCTGTGCGAGTTTGTTAGTTTCACATGAGCGTCACGTAAACGAAGTAAACACAGCCGCAGCTACTGAAACTAATGAGCTCTCACCAGTGAGGTCTTTCTCCTCGGCCTCGTCCAGCACGTCTGCAGCTGCGTTTGCTGTCTTTGTCTGTCAAAAAGAAATTTTGCAGATAGGCGAGATGTGGGTCAAAGAAGAAAAGGCACACTGCTGGTTTCTTGTGAGGTGCTGGTAGCGGAACAAAAATATTAAAGTAAAGAAAGGAAAACCGCACATTCTGTCTCTACAGGCAAGATGTGATTCATTAGCCTTCGTCTCTGTCTAGAAGATAGACTGTGGAGACACACCTATCAAAGAGCAAAACACCAGGTGAAAATCATCATGACCTCAGAGGAGCTAATTAGATAATACAGAGATCTGTTTTGAAGTGTAAATACACACATATGTCGATTTCTTCACGGTCCCTCATCCACCTGATAATGATGATTTTGGATTGATGTCTAGCCTGTCTTTCTCCCTTGTAAATGATGTAAATTTTATAATCTGTAAATCATCAATGACATGTACATGAATATAGCCATACTAAAACTTGCACTATCATATCTTGTTACTGTCATACAATATCTTATATTTACAGATATATTTTTGTATCTTTTCTTGATATTTACATCTATATACAGTAGATGTATGCATTTACACTTAAAAACAGATCTCTGTCTTGTCTAATTAGATCCTCTTACTCCATGATTATTGGTGTTTCGCTCTTTAATAGTTGCGTCTATTATCTCTTATATCTCTTATCTCCATGTCATCACAGATATTGCATTTGTTGACATTTGCGCCCAAAGATGTGAGAATCTTAATGAAATAAATCAAGCTCGTGGATCCTGTGATGGACTATCAACACGTACAATTTAGCCCAGATCCAAATACTGATCAGGATCAGGTGGATAAAAATATGTACTTTAAAAAAACAAGGTTAGAAACACGCAACTGCCACCAAAATGTCCCCAAGATGATTTTGATTCTACAGTATAAGCGGTTTTGTGATCTACCAAACAATCTGTATTGGAGCCGAGATCTTCTCAGAATGTGTAAATATTTCATTTTCAGATTTGTGCCATCAGCCTCATTAGCAGAATCGACTTGCTTATCATCGACCATCCCATGTATATTTCATGACCAACTTTCTAAGCGCTGATGAAAGTCTGAGAGGACTGAAAAAAAAACTGATTGAATGTAAATATTTTCTTCACATATCAACGCTTACAAATCTGAAATTTTCAGCTCGATCGAGTTGTCAAAATGAGTTTCCTTCGCATGGTCTTCGCTCATCCTTAGGAACAGAGGGTGAGGAGCTCAAAACTGAATCAGCTTAGGTGGTTCGGGCATCAAATCGGGATGCCTTCTGGATGCCAAGTCCACTTTGGAGGAGACCAGAATATGTAGGAGGAATTATACTGCATACCCCATCTGGCCTGGGAGCCCCTCAGGCAGAGCTGGAGGACACGGCGCGGGAGAGGGACGTATGGAAACGGATGCAAAATTGTAGTTGTGCCCACCGCATGCAAGCAAATGTCAACAGATGTTCACTGAGGCAGATTAGTCATAAATAATGAATTTATTTCTTGTATTAAAAATAAAACAATATACCATCATGTAGAGAATACAGCTCATACTTGGATATACCCTTATGCAAAGTGGAGAATACATTACATTTGGCATCTCATTCCCAAATCACCACCTCATTATGTGAATGCCAGTGATGAGGTTATTTATTCGCTCTCTCTCTCTCTCTCTCTCTCCACCAGCACACACAGTATGTATATACACACACAATTTATAAAATGTAGAAAAGTTGCATATAAAATTTTTTAACCCACAGTTCACAGAAATCGTGTTAATATACAAGTGCTCAGTTTGGTACAGTAAACATTGTGTTTATGTGGCTTGTGACATGGAAACAGAAATAGAAAAAGATGTAATACAGACTTTTGTGTCCCCATACAGATTTGGTTTTGCACGTAAAACAACAGCCTGGCCTGTCACGGACTGCTTCTCTCACAGAGAAGAGAAAAAGGAACGCCAGTGACTTTTAATGACTTCATTCTGGATCTGAAATCATCCCAAATCCGATCGCCAGCATCTCTGAGAGCAATGACAAGAACAGAAGGTTTGAGTGAAAGCTTGGCGATGTTGTTCACAATTATCAGCACCATTAAAAGGGACTGAATAGGGGAAAAAGCCGCTCTGGTCTTTACGTCACTGTGCGATGGAGCAATGATTCATCTGCAGGAAGGTGTTTTTGTGTGTGTGCAGCAGACATTGGAATGAGCCTGGCTAATAGCACAAACTTCGAGCTGCCTCAGTATTTATAGTGATTATAGGGCAACTTCAGTTCTCTTTTTGTCGATTTTGCTGCTTAGGTTGAGTATGCGAGTACTCGTAAAATCAGAAAAAGTTTTGGTTGATGAGAGTGAGGACAGCCAAACAGCTGCATTCAAAACAAACCCATTAAATCTCCATGTGTTTTCCTCTTACATGGGGTCAATAAGAGCTGCTTTAATCATTCTCCTCCTCTGCCTGCACTCGGCACAAAACGGCACATTTAATCAACAGCACTTCAGAGTCAAAAAGTGTGCAAAACAACGATTAGGAACAACACATCCAGCTATTATTGCTTGGAAATGGCTCAAAAGAACAGCTCACAGACAGCAACTGGCAAGGGAATTAAAAAAGTTTTTAAAAAAATAAAAAAATAAAAAAATTGGTGCACTTTTAATGAGCTGGTTTTCTTCTGTTTTGGGCAAAGACATTGGAAGACTCTAAAAAGAGACCATTACTAAGACAGGCGTGAGGCAAAAAGCTGATAACAGTGAAGGTAATCAGGGCTATAAGTGATATCTGCTGTGATATTGCATGTTCGCGTGAGTTTTTTGCCTGAAGTCAGAATAGAAATGAAAATATGACAAGGCCTTTTCACACTGTGGTGTAGAGAAAAGCTGCAGGCAGAGGAAACGATGACTCAAGTTACTGTTCCACCTTTCTCTTTACCTTCAACTCAAACAGCTTATTAAAGGATGAACTCATGCGATGAGGCATTTCCATAATATTTAATGCTAAAAGTTTTCCCCATTATCAATTTCTCAAAGGTGGGATTTACCCCAAACTCTGACGACACAAAGGAGCAAGGCTGCATCTTACTTCCAATACATTACCAACCCCTCATGAGGTGTCACAGCTTTGAAAGGTATACTTATATACTGTTGTGCTTGTGGCAGAAATACGAGAAAATGGTATTTGAAATAATACCATGACATGAAAAACGAAGATAACCAAGATCGGCATAGAATACACATAACTGCTTCTGCTTCATTAGCTGTTTAGGTTGAGGGTGATTTATAAAACTGATAACTAAGGCTGCTTACACGTGATCTTCTACGTCTAGAAGTTCAACCTAACTCAACTTTGATCAGAGTGCTGTGACTTTCAGTGCTCAACCAATGAGGGAGTAGCAGTTCGTGATGTAAGTAGAAGCGACAAAACAATGGACGAGACGGTTATGAGCAATGTAGAATATTGTAAAATGGCGCCATGATCTGGGCCAAAAAGTGCCTACGGATTTAGTGATCCTTTATTAATCCGTACTAATCCGGTTTATCCACTGACACTGCGGGACTGCAATTTGAATCTCTAATTTAGAAGTCATTTTGATTTGCTCTTCCTATTAGAGTCTGGCAAAAAAAACTAAATTAAATGAAGATTTGCGAACAGGTAGCTTGTCTAATATAAATACTACGATAAACAGTATGAGGAGTCAATCTGGACATATATGAAAAAATTATCAAAGTAAAGTATACATAATTATTATTTTTTTTAATAAAATGAAAGAAAAGTCGGTTTTCAGGTCTCTGGGTTTAGTGGAGTAATTGTAAAAAGTACAGTCATTCCTCTAAAGCAGCTTTCAAATCATATTAAAAGGAAAATCATCGGTTGTATTTATTTCCTTCTATACAGCAGCTGTGAATGGTCTCCTGGTAAGCTGAGGACTGACCCACTCCACCTTCAAACTCACAGTAATTATCATCACCTCACATGAACCAGCACCGCTCTGTTCCTGTATTAACCTCTCTCCATAGTGCAAATATCTACGTGGCGTTGTGCAAAAGTATTTTAGTCGACGTGCAGACAACAACTGCACATCAGAGCAGCAGCTAATGAGGCCATTCAGCAGGCAAACACAACCTGAAGTCAACAGTTCGTATGAACGGGCTGGAGCATGGGAGTCTGCTTCCCAACAACAGCTATGAAAGCAACTTTGATGAAGGTGTTTGCTCTCTTACACTGTGGTGAAGCTGCACAGCGGCTTCAAAAAAGGAAAAAGGTAGAGGAAGTATAGTATAGATTACGTGCAGAGATTCTAAATTGAGTGCACAGGAAATCATCACAATCCATAACAGAATTCGTCCGCACACTTGACCAAAACCGTCATGGTGCCAATTTCACAAGTTCATCAACTTCTGTTTAGCCTCTTAAACTCTCAATTTCATCTTTGCAAACTCATTTTGTGCCTCCGAACGTTGCTCAAACCCAGAGATTCTCCTGAAAATCCCGTTGTTTCCCAAAGATATCCAACAATACAAGGGGGGAGATACTGGGAAAACGCTTATAAAATCATGCTGGACATTTACAATTTACAACAATCCATTTCATGTAATGGTGTGGCCTTTAGAATGGTGTTGGGGGAGGCGTTAAGTATGAATTCTAAGCATCATAAAGCTTCAAACAGAAATGCTCTCAGAGAGATGCTACACCCGTGCCATCGCCTCACTTCCTGCTTGGCCTCCCCGCCATCAGATCCCTACAGCGTTACAAGCCTGAACTTTTTAAAGCAGCCTCTCAGGCCAGAGACAAAAGGTTACATTTGATATTTCATGTTGATCTGCCAAAGCGTTGCTGAGACACAGCTTCACTTCCTGTTCGCCATCGGCTTTGTTTGAGTGTTTCGGGCATCTTACAGGCACGAAACGTCTTGGGTGCAGTTGAGGCACGGCAGAGCAGTGAGGAACCAAATCTGGTGTTAATACGACATACGGCTGGGGGGGGATGTAAGGTTACAGAACGCACACTGTTTGTCATACGAGACGTTTAATTTAAAGCTAGTTTTCTAAAATTATTGGAGCTTGAGGGGAACTTTAAGAGGAAAATCAAGGGTTGAAGTGGTTAAAATGGTTACAAACAGCTACTTGTGATGTGCTTTGCATTTCTGCCACCATTTTGGTGATGAAGCACCACTTGAAAACAAACAAAACAAAGTAACTACCACCAGCAGCCGCCTCGGCAGAGTATTACACTCTGAACGAGGAGAGACTCAGACACAGTCGTTCTCTCGCGGTGCTTATCACCACCGTCAGCTTCTTATCACCACCGTCAGCTTCTTATTCTATATCTTACAAATGAGAGCAGCAACCTTTTGTCTGTTTGTTGCCGTTATTCAAAGTCACTGAGAGGGAAAAACTAAACTATGAGCTGAAAGAAAAGGGCTGCACAGAGAGTGATTGGCAACCCAGAATCAGAATGCATTTCATTTTACATTTCACAGTTGGCCAATGTTGACTTCGTCCACAGGGTGTTTCTATCAGGCTCCATTTAAAGAGGCCCCCTACAGCTGTGTCTTAGCCAAGATGCCGCTCAGCAGATGGGGCTGCTTCCCAAACGCCGAGCTTAAAGCTGGATCCCTCCTGTCAGGATTATTAATGGGGACATATTATTCAGATTTGCATGTATGTAATTTCATTTTTGGTAGAATTCGAAATCTTGTTATCCTTTAATGTGCAAAAAAAACACAAACGGATGCACTTCTACTGTCTTTTGATGCAGTACCGCTGTGCACAAACCGTTTCTTTACGGCCATCTCCCAAATAGCCCCCTCTGTTCTGATTGGCCAGAGGAGACATGGGGGATAATCCAAATCCCTTATTCTGCCTTTTTCACATCCTGGAGGACAAATGAGTGAGGAGAGGATGAATGGAAGACGGAAGTGAGGGAAACAGGGATCCTGGACAAACACAAACACTCTTTGTTGTCTTTGCAGGCGTGCCTCAGCAGGTGTGTGTGTGGAGCGGGGGGGGGGGTAAATGGAACTAATTAAGGAACTAATCAAAAACAACACTTCCAGGGCAGCTCAAGGCCAATGGGGTTTGACTTTACGGGATGCATTTTGATCGGCGTGATCTTTAGAACCTCTTCTGTATTTAACACATATGCATAATATGCCCCCTTTAAAGAAACCCAAGCTGTTCCACAAAGCTAAACTAATCCATATCGACCACAGGACAAACACCAGATGGCCACAAATCAAATGCTCATAAACACAAACATCCTCTGTCCTAACATACTGACGGTTAAATAAACATTAGATGAGGAACACATTCAGTATGTCTTGATTTTAGGCATCCATAATCATTTAAATGGAGTGAGTCACACTACGATAATAAGACACAAATGTGGATAATAAGCTTGTGTGTGTGCATTATGTGAGAGTGTGTATCAGCAGTGTGTAACACATTCGTGCTTTCAGTGTTAAAAAGACAGCAGACACAAACTCAAGGGTCTAGACTGCATATTATTTGCTCAGGCACTTGTTTTAAGTCATAAGAAATGGAATAGAAATGGTTTCCCTCCCTCTGTAACTCCACTCTGCTCTTTGTATTCCAGCATTAAAAAGATCCTTCATTTGCATTCCATCTCTCTCGTGGTGCAGCCACTTGAGTCCGCTAATTTCCTAAGAATAAAAGGTGCACTGCTGTGAATTCAGCTCTATTGCTTTGATCCAGTAAGAGGCTCTCTCTCACTCCCTACATCTGCTATCTTTCTCCGTGTGTGTGTGTGTGTGTCAGAAGCTGGACTCAGGGACCGTCTTTTTGCGTCCCAGGGAGGTTGTGCTGTAACGTGTCCTCTGCAGGGTGCCGTGAGATGCCTTATCTGTAGCAGTAGACATCCCATTGCGATGCAGGGACGCTGTCCTCCGCATACTCTGCTCTGCCTTGGTGGGGATGTTGGAGGAGCTCTGCGAGCGTTTGATGTCAGGCACGGTTCGTCCAATCTTCCCGTTTGCCAGCTCATCACCTGTACGACCTGAGCCATTAGACTTGCCTCCTTCCACGCCGGTTCTTCCTCCCGCTGCTCCGTTGGACAGGGAGTGCCTTGAAATGCTCCTTGTGCCTCCTTCCTCAGCTGCCCGCCTCCCTGACTCCCCCTCCTTGGACTTCTTTGAGTCCTTTCTGAGAAAGTTACCTTTGAAGAAGGACAACAGTCCCTCGTGGCTCTTGGGCGCGTCTCCTTTCCTGGACCTGGATTCTCTTCCATTTGAACCCTGGTGTTCTGCTTGGTCATTAGCTCTATCACCTCTGTCGCCCTTCCCTCTCCTCAGGGTCCCATCGTGAAGGCTTGGAGAGCTGTAGCTGGGTTGAACTCCGGTGCTGGAACTCCGTTTTATCTCAGTATCCTGGGAGGTTTTGGAGGAACTCTGCTTCCTGGCATCCTTCCTCCTGGTTAGGGTGTTACTGCTAGAACTACTGCTTATGGTGGGGCCCTCCTCTCTCGACTGGCTCTCCTTGCTCCGCCTCAGACTGGCTGTCTTGTCTGATGGCCTCTTCTGGCCCTCTGGGACCTGTTGAGATTCCGGCGGGTCTTCTCCTGACTTACCAATACAACTCAGACTCCCAGCACTGGGAGATCGAAAACGGGAGTTAGAGTGGCTCTCAGCAGCTTCCTTTGAGCCAGTTGGTCCCGTCATCAGAGTCACTATTGGATCCTTTGTGCACCGGGGCCGACGGCCAGACTCCAAGTATTCCACTAGCTCCACGGGAGCAGGAGCTTGGACTAACGGAGGCATTTGCTCAGTTTTCCGTCTGTCCTTGGAGCCAAGGGACCAGCGTAGAGGAAGCACTTTGCTCAGGGTGTCCTTGGTCTTGGTGGGGGTTCTCATGCTCACGCTGCGTCCCTGGAGTCCCCTGATAAATGGCCGTTTTTCAAAACCTCCTAAAAATTAGAGAGAGGATAAAAGTTTTCAACAACTTCAAGCTCATCACATCCTCGTGAAATTAAAGAGCAATTAAACTGATTAGACCCTTTACCTTTTTCCTCTTTGAAAGCGTTGTCAAGGAAGACTGGAGACTCAGGGGAGTCGAGTCCAGAAGACGGGCAGGTGGTGGAGGCGCGAGACACCAGACTGCCTCTCTCACTGTCCCCTGTGAGCCGGATGAGCCAATGGTCTGACATTGATGAACTTGTAGAGCCTGAGACACACACAGGTTATGGATTAGTGTTGACAACCACAAAGGATTGAACTAAAGCCTCACAGAATTACTTTAATTCATTACATCTGCCAGAGAGATGATGTTTTCTCTGTTGGTTTGTCTCTCTTTATGTTTTTCAGGAGCATTACTCAAAAGGTACCAGTCGGCCTTTTGGTGGTGCTGTAATAACAACTTCTACATTTTGACCCATAACCTTTGAACCATTAGTCATAGAACCAAAATTCCCCAAAATTCCATTTTCCCTGTATTCCTTGAGTCAATTGTTGTTGTTT
>OMOW01112754.1:0-20374 GCA_900312555.1 Lamprogrammus exutus | reverse complement strand
CAAGCAAAACATGTGAAATAGCATTTTACATGAATAATGGTTCATATGAATGAGAGAATATGTCTTCATAACGTGCACAGCAACATCTCCGGCTTTTCTTATTTGCTGTCTTTCTGACACATGCACTCGTCCCTTTCACAGAGGAGGTGGAGAAGATGAGTAAGAAAATGGAGGAGGTGAGGGATGCGGGTGTACGTGTGGTCTCTGAGGATTTCCTCACCGACATCAATGCAGCAGGCAAGGCCCTCCAGGAACTGGTGTCCCTGTACGCCATTTCACCCTGGGGGGCAGAGGTCAAACACGAGGCCCAGGCGCCATCGGTGGCCTCCAAGTCTGGAGCGTTGGCTGCCAAGAGTTCAGGCAAGGTGAAAGAGGAGGAAGGTGAGGGCTGTTTATTATGCTGATTGCATTTGTATATAGATCATGTTTTAGAGGGATGACTCAGTTTCCTCTTGGTAATTATGTGGTTTTATTAGAGTTGATGTAAAGATATCTATATGTATTTGTAAATAACGCTATCTGTACTGTTGCAGGTGGCAGTAAATCCAAGAAGATGAAACTTACCGTCAAAGGCGGTGCTGCTGTGGATCCAGAGTCAGGTAGGGCTGCTTCAACATCACCTTTCAGCAAAGCCAGACTGGTGTTGAGCTCCCTGCATGCGTAGATCACCTCTGAAATGCCTTTTATTCCCTATCCTGATCTTTGATTTTGGTGTTTCAGGCCTGGAGAACAGTGCCCATGTCCTGGAGCAGAGTGGGAAAATGTACAGTGCTACACTGGGTCTGGTGGACATCGTCAGAGGAACAAACTCCTACTATAAGCTCCAGCTGCTAGAGGATGATGTTCAGAAACGGTCAGTGTTGCTGTAGAAAGTCACAGGCCTGATATTGAATCAATTTATTACAGAATGATCAGTCTACATCTGAGCTAAATTTTGGAACTTGACCAAATGGTGCATGCATTGAATAGCTCACACGTCTGTGATTTCACGCTCATCTTATTTCATTTAATACTTACACTTAATAAAATTAATTTGTCATGATTTACATTTTATATTGTCCCACAAGTGTCCCAAACACAGCACTGTTGTGTCTCAGATGCTATTTTTATTGTTCCTGGAACAACGGGACATTCGTAATTTCCAGCCTTGTTTTCCTGTGATGTCCAAAAAGGCTTTACAAGCAGACTATTCAATCACAGCACATCGTACATACTGAAAGCAACACTTGTATTAGATTGTACATACGTATCTGCTATAGTGACCACTGGGTGTATATGTTGCTCAAATCCTCTGTCATGTCCGTGTAGGTACTGGGTGTTCAGATCCTGGGGCAGAGTGGGCACCACCATCGGAGGCAACAAGCTGGACAAGTTTCATGACAAGAACTCGGCCATGGACAACTTCCTGAGTGTGTACAAGGAGAAGACGGGCAACAACTGGGGCACTGCCAACTTCACCAAGTACCCCAATAAGTTCTACCCACTGGAGATTGACTATGGACAGGTATACTTTGTGCTCACATACACACACACAATTTGCCCAGGAGTGTTTGGTGTGCTCACTCAGTTTGTTTTGGTTGTATTTTTATCCATACCTGTTTGGACTTTGTGGTTTTATATTTTGCTTTGCAGGATGAGGAGGCAGTGAAGAGGCTGACAGCCTCTGCTGGAACCAAGTCGAAGCTGGCAAAACCTGTCCAGGATCTGATCAAGATGATCTTTGATGTGGAAAGCATGAAGAAGGCCATGGTGGAGTTTGAGGTAAGGCATTTGGAGTACATATTTGTGTGCATGTGTAAGAGAGAAGATACATCACAAAGGTGCAGTTATGTTATGTTCTGCATGCTGCATTCTGTATTTCACCTGTCTGCCTAATGACAACAGTAACTAACAAGTCTCACAGCTGAAGTATTAGACTGCCTCACTGTGTGCATTACTTTAGCATATCAGTATAATCTTTGTTTTCCTGGCTTCAGATTGACCTCCAGAAGATGCCCCTCGGAAAGCTGAGTAAGAGGCAGATCCAGAGTGCCTACTCTCTCCTCACTGATGTGCAGCAGGTCTGTAATCAACAGCACCACCTAGAGGGCCCTCCCAGTCCTAACCTTTTCATTGTGTCTTCACTTTATGAGACTGCGGTGCATTGATATCCACTGTAACACATTCTGTTCTTTAATTCTGAACAACATAGCATTCCACTGTATTTAACAATTGGAATTTTAGGGGGCTTAAATTATCCTCTAATTCTGAATTTCTATATTTAGACTTTGTCCAAAAATGATTGTATGCAGAGGTCTGTCATCTTAAACAACATTGAAAATTGAAATTGGAATCCTAAAAATAAAACATTCCACCTGCAAAGAAAGGGAGAATGAATTAGCACTCACAATAATCCATGCCATGTTTGTGTGATTGTTGCATCTCTTTTGAGTTTATTGCCTCTTTTCTTCATCATAGGCTGTCTCAGATTGTGTACCTGAGGCCCAGATACTCGATCTGTCCAATCGCTTCTACACCCTTATACCTCATGACTTTGGTATGAAGAAACCTCCTCTGCTCAACAACCTGGACTACATTCAGGTAAGCACACATACACACACACACACACACACTCAGAACACTTCCCTTATTTTCATCCTCTCACTAATAAGCCCAGTGCAGAATAGAAACAGTTGTCATAGCACCAGCATACTTCACTGTTCAGGCTAAAGTCCAGATGTTGGACAACCTGTTGGACATTGAAGTGGCGTACAGCCTGCTGAGAGGAGGGGCCCAGGACAATGAGAACGATCCCATCGACATCAACTATGAGAAACTCAAAACACATATCGAGGTAAGTTGTATAATTGTTTTATGTAATCATTTGGGGGGGGGGCGAGGGGTTCTCGAGTAAAAGTGATGTTCATCCCAATCATTGTACATATTTTCAGTATTTTGAGAGATTGTCTGATAAGTTTCTTCATTATTTCACAGGTTGTTGACAAGACCACAACAGAGGCTGAGATCATTTTGCAATATGTCAAGAACACACATGCTGCTACGCACAACACTTATACACTGGAAGTAGAAGACGTAAGTTTATTGGAAATATCCTTCTTCAAATGTGTAGTTTGTGTAAATACTTGCACGTGATTATTCTGTGTATCTCTACTGTAAGACATAAGCTGTCATCACGTTTCCTGACTTGTTCTTATCTATTAGATCTTCAAAGTAGTTCGGGAGGGAGAGAACCAACGTTATCGCCCCTTCGAGGAGCTACACAATCGCCAGCTGCTGTGGCACGGCTCACGCGCCACCAACTACGCTGGTATCCTGTCTCAGGGTCTTCGTATTGCCCCCCCAGAGGCCCCAGTGGTGAGTGCTTTTGGTGGTTTGGCTTAGCTTAAATCAAAACCTGCACTTGCACTTCTTATACAACAGTGTGATACTTTACCACCATTTTCATAAATACTTCCATAATGTTTCAGTGACTTTGATATTAGATTACATGTTTGTTTTGTTTTCTCTAGACTGGTTACATGTTTGGCAAAGGTGTGTACTTTGCTGACATGGTGTCCAAGAGTGCCAACTACTGTCACACCTCCCAGTCAGACCCTGTTGGCCTCATACTGTTGGCTGAGGTTGCCCTTGGCAACATGTGAGTGACTGAGTCTGAATTCTTCACAAAATACTATAAAACAATAATGTTCTTTTCTTGTGCCTCTTAATGTAAAAATAACTGAGTATATAAATTAATCTTGCTTATTGGTATTCGCTTATTATTATTATTTATTTTGATGCAGACATGAATTGAAGAAGGCCTCTCACATAACAAAACTACCTAAGGGAAAGCACAGCGTTAAAGGTGAGAAACTTAATGCTCTATTTAAAAAATAAAGGTGTTCTTAAAACTACTAAAAAACAAAGTGTTTAAAGAACAGAATCCATATATGTACCACCCATATGCTATGTGAAAATGAGTATGTTGACAAAGAAAGATTTACATACCAATGTATGAACATGTATTACTTAATAACCTCATTAGAATAACTGACTCCTATGTCAGGATATTTCTGAAGCCAAATTTCTCTTCATTTCTGCTGAGTTTTTTGGGGGGGTTTTGCACTTCAGACCTTCACTCATGAATGTTTTTGTTCTCTCTTGCAGGTTTGGGCAGAACCGCTCCTGATCCCGGTGCTACTGTGACTTTAAATGGAGTGCAAGTGCCTCTGGGAAAAGGAGTCAATACTAACATTGATGACACAAGCCTACTGTACAACGAGTATCCTTTAAACTTTATCATCTGGTTTATGATTTTGAGACTATTCCTTGCAGATTACCCCATCTTTTCTTTTTGGTCATATAAATTACTTTTTTAATAATCATCTGGAAAAATAAACAACAAAAGCCAATATTGTGGCATGAACAGTTCCATAAAGAAGCCTTGCCAAATGAGAATGCTTTACTGTATTTCAGGACTGTGTTGTCATTAATTCAATGCTCTCTTGGATAATTTAACTGGTCTGACAGTCTGTAGGTGGTATCACTTTTCCTGAACCGCTGCTCCTCCAGATACATTGTGTACGATGTAGCACAGGTAAACCTGAAGTACCTCCTGAAGATTAAGTTTAACTACCAGACGTCCTTGTGGTGAGAGGGGCTGTAGCCAAACCCTCCTTGAGGACGAAAATGACCACTGTTGCCTCCAAATGCCTGATTTCCCTCCCCGCAGCCGAACATTTGGCAATGAAGTGATGCTACACCTCGCTTTGCATCGGCCCTTGTGAATCTCTAGTCACTTTAACACTTACACATCAGCTTCATAAGCAAACTGACAGCCCTCCGAACTGTTGCATTAGGTAATTAAATACCTACTTCAGACTCAGTGGTTGATGCACGGTGCATCTTACGTAGAAATGCTTTGGTGTAGAAATTAAAATAAGGCAAGGTTAGCAGGATTTCTGTCTCACTCTTGGTATTTTTCATGTAAGAGTGATCTTTATTTTGTCATTCTTTAGGAAAATCACAGTTTATAGGAAATAGTGTGCAAGTTTAGAAAGTTTTGAGTTTCAAACAACCAAGCTGCAGACACACACAGTCGACGGTTGATATTTCACTTGGGCTTGCCAGTACTAGCTCCACTAAAATGCACATTTTTTTTACAGTTTGGTTTGAAGATACTTTACACGTTTTACATGTACTGTATATATTTGTTTTCTTGTTTGTCCCTCAAACTCTTCCTTGCTAAGAATGAAAATGCATTCAGTGTTCATGCCAGGTATTCTGTAAAAGACATGATTGCTACATGATGTGGTTCATTTTTCTTAGTCTTTTTCTGCGTACTTCACAAAATAAATGGAGTCCCACAAAATGAAAAACGTTTATGCTTTGGTCTTTGTGACTTTTGTTTTGTTGTTCTAATGTCCAATCATTATTGGATTTAATTTCAATCTGACTGTAAATCTGCATATCATAATTTAAAATAATGATATTTATTGATTGCCTGTAGGGAATCGTCTTCATTTTCTTACCTTTGGTGAGGTCAGGTTCAGTTACTGAGTACCCCAGGATTTAGGCTTCAGTGTCATTGCTCTCGTTTGTACCAAACAGTCAAGAGTGGCTTCACTTGTTGAGCAACATCCCCAAATGTTGAATGATAAGGTCGGTTTGTAAGGCATAAAGTTCACTTAAATTCCAAACAAACAATGGAGGCAAATGAAGTCTCACCCTCATCCTCAACACTTGAAACATAGCTGTACCTCCCCTTCAGCAGGGGGAAACTGCATTCAGTTATTAACCTGATGTGTCTTTAAAGTTCTACCAAAAAAAAGTAATATTAATGATGGCTCTGTGTAATTGTATTATGAAATCAATGTTTTTAAAGGAGGCAGTGGTAAAACAGACTTTAGAAAGCATTAAATGTACCTTGAATGTGCTTTTCGTACTCACACGGTGCATTTTGTCATTGATAGTTTTGTTTTTACTGCGCAATATAAAGGAGGCCCTGAATTCCCTTTTCGTGTTTGGTTTACAATCTCCTATTAGTAAGAGGATGGCTTATATCAAATGGATATACAGCTTCTCCTTCTCATCGAAACTGTTCTCCCAGTTCCTTATTACAGGATACTGTAAGAACAATACATGCTTGTTAAAGTTATTACAAAGATATTTCTGTACTAGCATGTTTTCTTACAAGTAAAAATTGTATCTTTCATCAAGTGACTCTACCTCAGAGTGGATGCTTGCTTGAACAGTGTGAAACCATCAGACACACAGAAGTACCTAATGCCACAATTTTCCTTTTGCAAGAGGCAATGAAAGTAATTTCATATATCCCACTTTGCATTGTATTTATGTTTTGTTTACAACCCCAGACCAAGACCGTACTCATTTAGGAGAATATTTAGTAAACTTGCATTTCTCACCTACAGTCATATGAATGTAATGTGCAGGGACATTCTTGGTAGTCACCTCCTTAGACTGTGCAAGGACTATAAAGATGTACAAGTGCACATGTATGAATTTAGTGATTTAAAGTCTTTGCAACACCTCCCAAAAAAATCTGATTCAATTTTAGTATCAAACAAAGAAGAGATGTAGTGCAATTCGTTTGTTCTGGACATAAATTTAATCACTTTGATTAAAAACTGCATGATGATTTTCAAGTCAAGCAGATTCATTGTCATTCTCACAATAAATGCAGTACACAGAACAAGGATCAACAACTTAGTTCCTCCAGGAACAGTGAACAACATTGAAAGATGACAGACATATAATAGTGTGAATAATATGATAATAAATAATAAAGTAAAGGTTAAACTTTAGATCAGATTAGATTAGATGAATCGGTAATGAAAAGAATGTTTTGTCCCAGTGCCACTTTGAGGATATGAAACTTCATTCCATGCATTTCCATCAAGATATTGTTTATATATATTATATTTGTATTTTATTTCTTCAATTATATACATGCATATCTAGCTAAAAGTCACTCTTTAAACGTCGCTTTGGTGTTTTACATTCGTCTTTATGTCTCAAATCGCCCTCCAGATAGCGTCCCGACCCAGAATGCATTTTGACAAAGTCTTTGAAAAAGCGGCGCGGCTAATTCAAGATGGCGGAGATGGACCAGCTGTTAGACGAGAGTGAGTAACAACACAAATTCAAGGAGTTTTACATTGGAAGCACGCAACGCTCCAGTGGTTTGCAAATAAATCTCTACCAATAAACACGCAGTTTTGGTCGTGTGATGAATAACTCAAGGTTTGGGTAAAGTTTAAAAAGTATTTTTTTAGACGTAGAGATGCACCGGTCTGTCCAAGTCAGCTAACGCTTGTTAGCAAGAGAGGCTAACGATAGCTAACTCTCGAGTTGAGCCAGTTACTTTAGCCTAGTGGGTAAACAAATGACGTTAGCTTAGCTACAAGCTAATGTCTGCTAACGTTAGTGCCTCTCTAAAATGAAGGATTGGTTTTCATAACGGTTTTATATATTTCCATAAGTAGTTACAGTCGCTAGGTGCTAGTTAGCTGTCTGTTTTGCTGGGCATAGTTTTTATTCTTCTTCTGTGACACCTTCCTAGCTCCGGTTAATTGTGTCAACGTTACACTATGTCTGTAGCGTGATGTGTATCATTTTGACAAGCTGGTGAGCAGAAGTTAGATACAATATTTGTCCACTTAAAGCTCTAATAGTCTCTTCAACCCATTGTAACGTAGATAATGCAGGCTATATGTTGTCTTTGTAGATATTATCGGGTTAGCTTGTTTAGCTACATTTGGGGATTTGATCTCCAGCTGATCTGCTTGACAGTTCAGATGGGGCTTTAGGCCTTACAAACTGCTAGCTATATGTATCTGTCATTGTTTTAAGGGTAGGTTCAAAAGCTTTTGTCAATTTGCAAATGCTTCTTGGCAGCACAAATCGATTTATCACCAATTTTCAACTTGTGCATTGCTCAATTACCCTTTTGTTGCAGGTTCAATAAATCATCTCAGCAGATTTTAGAAACCATTGTTTATGTCAAACCACTGTAGTCTGTTTTTCCCTCTTCCTCAGGCTCTTCAGCAGAGGCACTCGTCAGTCTAAAAGGTATGTGTATATCGGACCTGCAAGACAAAATACATATAAAATAGCCCAAGGAAGACTGTATTTGCACACTTGCATATGGCAAAATCTTCATTGGATCAGACGTCTGTATTTGTTTTCATGACAGGCTTACTACACTGTAAGTTTTATTTATAAGGCAATAACTAATGAAGTTTTAAAAAATCTTTTTTTGGTTTAATCTGTAAAATCTCAACAAATAGCACCAAATGCCTATCAAGGTGCCTGAGCTCAAGGTGATATCCCACAATTGCTTATTTTGTCTGGACAACACTTAATAACCTCAAAAGTATTGCATTTGTAATTAAATCAAAGCAGACAATCCTCACATTTGTAAATCAGGGACCCCCATACTTTTAGCATTTTTAAATAAGCACATATTAATAGTTTTGTAATCAATTAATTGTGTCAGCCCTATTTTCATACTGTGCATAAGAGATGCTCTATCCATATAGAGCTGAGTTCAGATAAACTTTGAGGTTACGAATTTCTAAGGTTGTCTGAGTGGAAACAATTGTTGAATAATTGTTTCCTTATTTGTTTTCTCCTTGTGTCAGCAGAGATTAAGGTTTGGACATTAGAATTTTGTTCTTATACAAGAAAACCCTATTATTTTTAATCTAATTTACAATAGAAAAAAAATACAATGTTCTATTCTTTGTTGTTTTTAATTACTAATGCTTTTTGGAATACATTAATTTTTATACAGAGGGCAGTTTGTCCAATACTCTGAATGAAAAGAACAACTTCCCAAGAGCTCACAACACCAGAGGACGACATTCCTCTTTGACAATGGACACGGTGAGAGAAATGCCAACACTCTTATTTCAATTTTAATGCTTTTAAAGGGAATTGACAAGAAGTTTAAATGCCAGAACTATAAGAAGAAGTGAAAGAAAGCAGCCTCTGTCATATCCTGGGGATGAAGGGATTGCAAAACACTGCATTATCAGTCAGTCAGTCAGTTTTGGAAAATACTTTTTTAAAATTTTTAACCACAAACCAGGCTCATACCAGTCTAGGTAAATACATTTTTCATCAACTGTGTAATTACTGCATTTCTTTTAGTCACACCTGAGCCTTAAAATGTGGGTGTTTGTGCCTGTTGTTAAACGTTTATTTTTGGAGCATTCACTGTCTACATTTGTCTGTCCAGCCCACACGGAGCTCAAAACGAAGCCGTCCGTTCCGGGAGGAGGAGGAGCAGCCACAGCAGCGTCTCACCTCCAGATCCCCTCGGAGGAGCCAGAGGGTCTCCACCACACCACAGGTAAATGGCCAAACATTATGAAGAAGCGTTTATTCAGTTTATTCAGGTTTTTTATACACGTGGATCTGACTGTAGATGGCTGCTGTTTTTAATGTCTCTCCTTGCAGAAATTTGCTAATGTGGTCACACCAGATAAGAAGGCGTCCCAAAAAATAGGACTGAGATTGAGAAACCTTCTAAAGCTGCCCAAAGCTCACAAATGGTGCATATATGAATGGTTCTATTCCAACATTGACAGGTAAAGTCTCTTATTCATCTACATAAGACAAAATAGGTATGAATAGGTACACATAAATTGCTATTTAAGAAATTGTAGAGGACAGGTTGTTAAGCTGAGCTGACCTTATACTTAAACAGTGGTGTGGAATGTCACAGACAAAAATATGTTAAGTATTCTCAATGAAGAATCAAGAATGTTAATTATTTAATGTTGTGTCAAGTATTTCTTACAGAATGTATGTTTTTTTCCATCTTAATTTCTCTTCCAGACCTCTCTTCGAGGGTGACAATGAATTCTGCCTTTGTCTGAAGGAGGCTTTCCCTGACCTGAAAACAAGAAAGCTGACGAGGGTTGAGTGGGGAACAATCAGGAGACTGATGGGGAAACCTCGTCGGTACGCTACATCACACACTTTTCTTCGTCATATTTTCCTTTATTTTGAAGGATGTAGTAATGTTTCTGCCTGTGTACAGTATTTCATAACACATTGGTCCCTCACACGAAGGCTAAATGTGTACATGTTTAGAGAAATACTATTTTCAGCAGTTTCTCTTTTGTCTGGTCTAGATGTTCGTCAGCATTCTTTGCTGAAGAGCGAACAGCACTGAGACAGAAGAGGCAAAAGATGCGACTGCTGCAGCAGAGAAAACTGTCCGATGTGTCCAACTGCAAAGATCTTCCCGATGAAATTCCGCTGCCACTCATCATAGGAACCAAAGTCACCGGTAAAATGACTGACCTGTTACAGCAGCCCAAGTTAAAAAGTCAGCTCGTTATTATTATCATTGCAGTGAAATTACTATCCCAATTTGCATTTTCAATATTTGCCTCATGTTCTTCTATTGATCGCGAGTTGAACAGAAGGAAATCATTTTTCTGGATAGATAACAGGCATCACAAGCAAACCGTGTAAAGGAGTGCAAGGATGCAGAAACATTTTAATGACCACTTAATCATGAATTAGGAAGACTAACAGGACCGATAGTATTTTCTATCATTCCAATTATTCCCCTGAATCCTTCGGAGCAATTAGCACTGGCATGTTTGGGGCTGCAGTTGTAGACCTGCTGTAGGTCTTGAATCCTGCCAACCATGGATTGACTTACGACAGTCATTCTGCGGGCTATGGAGCTAACATACTGTACAATCAGTAATGAACAGGACATTCTAGGAAAAATTAAAGCAAAAGCTGTGATGCATGCTGTCTAGATGTGAAATATATGCCTGTCTAATTTTAATGTATGCCTATTGAGTGCTTTGTTCAGCTCTATTCTCTAGTAAGGTAGAAACAATTGGATCAGGACTTTGTATCAGCAAAAAATCAATATTAAATGACTTAGTTCGAGAGCAGAGTCAAACACTTACCAGGGACATCCGTATATACAACATGACATCTGGCACGTGTAATGTTGACATAATCGCATTAGATGTCTCGTCAATCTCCCCTGTCCTGCTATTATTTCTGTTTACCAGCTCGACTTCGAGGTGTCCACGATGGCCTGTTCACTGGGCAGATCGATGCCGTAGACACCAGCGCTGCCACCTATCGTGTCACCTTTGACCGCAGTGGCCTGGGAACACACACTGTGCCAGACTATGAAGTCCTGGTAAGATTTGCCTGTTGCCTCACAGTGTCCTTTCAGTGGGTAACAGCCAGATTGTTTTTCGTGTATATCTTTTACCACACATATACGCAGATCTTGTTGCAGTGATGTACAAAGGAATTTCATGATACCCCTTCATCGTGCAGAAATAATTGTAACGTTTTTTCCTCCCCAGAGTAATGAGCCCAATGAGACGATGCCCATTTCAGCCTTTGCCCAGAAGCACCGGACTACACGTTACCTGCAAAACCTGATGACTCCGCCCAGAGGGTCTTACCAGTCCGCTACCACTCCTGTCCTCATGGTATTGTGAACCAGTATCAAATGAGAGCTGTACTTGCTCTGTGCTACCACACACGCACACACAAAGTCATGACCTGACTATAACGCTTGATGCCTGTTGTTAGTTTTTAATCTGTATCTTTCATAACAGGACAATGACCCACTCATCAGCCAGTCACCATGGCAGAACAAACTGCCTGGTGCTGAGGGAGACACACTGGGAGGATTTCCCGTGAAGTTCTTGGTCCAAGTGGTAACTACTTCTGTCAGATGGGATACTATAAACCCTACATTTTCCCTCTTTTATTGGAGTCTAATTCAATTCTTTGTCCTTCTTTTGTGGCTAGACAAGGCTGTCCAAGATCTTGATGATCAAAAAGGAGCACATCAGGCATTTGAAAGAAATGAACACAGAGGCTGAGAAACTGGTACAGTCATTTAAAAAATAATTATTATTTTTTTTACTCTTGAAGAATTACACAGTTTTTGAGATACAAACACAGAAATGCCCTCTAAACGTAACCACCACATATGTGTGTTTTTGTGTACAGAAGTCGTACTCGATGCCTATTGGCCTAGAGTTCCAGAAGCGCTACGCCACTACAGTGCTGGAGCTTGAACAGCTCAATAAAGATCTCAACAAGGTGTTGCATGAGGTCCAGCAGTTTTGCTGTGAGGTATGTTGACACTGACATGCTGCTGTATCCATATTTTTACTTAAAATGTTAACCAACCATCAGTTACATCACTCAGTACATAAATATGTTGAACCTGGATATACCTGGATACCAAAAGTTGCTAACGTAAAAGGGCCCTTCTGTAAAACGTTGCTCATCATTTGTACCTATCAAGCTTGCTCCAGATCAGGGCATGGTTCCAGCAGACCGCCCAACAGAGCTGCGGCGCCGGTGTGAAGAAGAGGCCCAGCAGATGGTACAGCTCAGTAACTGTCCGAAGGAAGGGCAACAGAGTGTGACCGGCCCCGGCCTCACACACCTCATCTCCCGTCTCACTGCCCTGCTGATTCAGATCAAGGTAGAGTGCTGCCTCAGTCTTGCTCACCAAGTTCCTACCATAGAAATGTGCTGAATGTCTTCGTCTGTGATTGTAAGCTCAATTTGAAGCATTTTTCTGATGAACAAGTTTTGTCAGTGAATGAAAGTTGCATGTTAAGTGTTTTTCTTGTAATACTGAGATCAAAATGCACATCCGATTAGTTTTGAGTGGACGTGTACATACAATATACTGTGTGTCGGGCAGATGCACCCATTAATCCATTTTATCTGGCTTTGTTGCAGTGTTTGGCAGACGGAGGAGACCTGAATTCGTTTGAGTTCAAATCTCTAACTGACTCTCTTAATGACATTAAGGCATCAATAGACCCCTCCAACCTCAGGTAAAGCCGACATGCTGCTTGCTGTATGCTCACTCTACTGGATGAGATGATTCATGATTTTAACAGAGTAAAGGCATACTTATGGAAAAATACTCTTTTGTTAAAGGCGGTTTCACTCTTAGACCTCATTTATGACATCGTTCAACATCCAGGTATTTAACGATTATTATATCACTGTCTTCTGTGTCTTTGCAGCTGCTTCCAGAACAATGTAGAGATCCACGTTGCCCACATCCAGAGTGGTCTTAGTCAACTGGGCAACTTGCATGCATTTTCTGCGAACAACACCAACACAGTCTGAACGATGGGGTCGTCCTCACATATGTGGGTGCATGCCCACTCAAATGTGGTCCATCAATTTGTTAACCATCACAAGAGTGCGAAGAAGGCCAAATCACTGTTGTCGACTGGCAAAACACCACACGACTTTGGGATGTCCCAGTGAAGAGGTTTAGAAATCTACCCAGACTCCTGAGGCTCTGTGCTGACGAAAGGGACGTAGGGAAGATGTCATAAGTGTTTCCACCCATTTTATGGTATGAAAAATGTTTCGGGCACCCAATTGACAACAAATCCGAACGTCTGAAGTGAAGAGTCTTAAACTATTGCTACAGATACACTTCTCCAAAAGTTATTTATTGGTTTCATGTGCCAAACATTTATTCTTGCAGCTTTTGTAGTCAATATTTATTTATTTTTGAGTAGGTGTATGGTTGTGAAACAATATTTTACTATCTCTAAATGTTCCCTGTTTAAGTGTTGTCCCTTGACTCCACTGATGGTATGCACAGGGGAGGGTAAAGAATGTTTTATAAAATTGTTAATTGTAGATATTTGTACATTACTTCTGATTGCTAGTACTACTATCAGCATTTCTGCCATGTATTCTGAAATGGCTTTTGTAATTTTGTGTGCACTGAAAAGAGATTTTGGTATTTTTATATAGGAGAACGAATTGTGGGATTTTGAAGACTTGCGTGCTAAGATCATCTTAGCTTTTCCCAGTTTGGCATGGCTGTTGCTGCAACCCCACACTAAGTCTACATCATAGATGTAACCCTGAATTCAAATTTTCCCCCTAAAGAATCTCCTATTTGACTTTTGTAAAATTGTATATGAGAGTGTATATAAATGTTTGTCTTTTTATATTAAACCTAATATGACAAAGCACAATTGGTCTTCTTGGTACTTATTCACAAATAGGATTGAGGAAAAAAATCAAACACACTTTATTATCATTTTACAATAAATAAGAATTTTCCTTTTTATACACAATATTTTCAGAATAATTATATGCAAAGTATTAACATACATAGCACTCTGATAGTGGCTCATCACATAAAGCCGCCAAAGCCAGCCATGGCTTCATTTTCCCAGTCGGAATCTGAGTCGGAAAAGTTCTGTGCCTCATTGGCCTGAACTGGAGAGAAGCGGTTGAACTGGTTACCTGTGGCCTTTACTTGTGGATACTGGATTTGGCACCCAGAATCCTTTGGTGATGACCTGTTGAAATTAATCTGTGTTGGGATGGGAGGGATCACAACTTTCATCTCTGGTCCAATTGTTTTGTTTGGCGGGAAATTGTCATATTCCACCAGAACCTTTGGGCCATGGTTGTCAGTCACATTGGCTGGGACCTTGGGGTGATGTCCATTTTCCTTGGGATACAGATGGACATTACAACATGGGACATTCACACTGAGCTCATCACGCTGCATCTGCTCAGGCTTCACCCTGGTACCCTCTTTGTCATAGATGCAGGCCACGTTGTGTTCGTAGCTGCTGGCTTGAGTTGGTAGACTGGCCCTGTGCCTGTCCTCTGTGTTTTGGCACAATGTAGGTCTGAAACTGTCCTCCAGTGCATAGCTTCCCATTCTGTGTGTCTCAGCACCATGGTTATCATAAACTGAAAGAAAATTTAAGAGTAGAGCACTTAGTTTCAAAATGAAAAAAAATGACTTTGCTTTGACTAGTGCAGAGTAATTTGTCAGGGAACTGAATTTATTTAAGTATTAAGATGGAAGGGAGGATGCTATTCTAAAGAAGCAAACTGACTATTAGACTATGGAGTGGATTCTAGAACTAACATCACATTAAGCATGAATAAAATAATAACCTTTCTCTGGGCCCATCCTGTTCTGCAGTTGGCCAAAGGGTCCGGTGCCAGGTGAGTTGGAGACTTTCATGGACACAGATGAGCTAACTTGGCGCCGAGATTTGGCTCTTCTGTTCTGGAACCAGACCTGAAATTTGAGAAACATGAAATCAGAGCAACCATTCCATAAACTGACATACAGTAACTAGCAGGACACTCTTGGCCAGGATCTTCAGTGATATGGGCCATAGAAAGTGTGTGTAGGGCCTCAAACCACTCCTGAGGTACAGTACATTCCAATTTTAGTATATGTGCTTAATGTACATGTACAGGTACAGTACTAAATGTACAGGTGTGGATCTTAAGTAGAAAATACCTGAATTCTGGACTCGGGTAGCCCAGTCAGAGCCTCCAGTCTCTCTCTCAGGTAGATGTCAGGATATTTAGTGTCTGAGTAAACCTTCTCCAGCACCTCAATTTGCTGCTGTGTGAAGTTGGTTCTCTTTCTCCTGTGGGTCAGTATTGCCACGCACTTATCTGCCCTCGGTACAGAGTTTGAAGAAAAGTAATTTGTCGCATCTGGGGCGCCATAATCTAAACAAAACACAGAAAGTTTCAGAGATTAATTGGAGAGATTAAACAGCAAAGCCAGATAGAAACGCAGCTGTGCTTGTGCGTAAATTACGCACAGATTCCCTGCTACAATGATTAGGCTGTATTAGGACCAAACCAGGAAAATGTTAGATTGGAGTCACCTACCTGTGTTGACCATTCTGTTAATCTGCAGAGGCCCTTCGTGGTACATCTGGAAGGGATTCATGTCCCCGACACGCAGATTCCCATGACCGACCGCAGACATCTTCTTCCTATTCCCAGTGTTAGAATGAGAGGGGGACCCGTGTGCTTGGAGGATATTTATCCCCCAGCGATCAAAGGTGACGTTGTTTGGAGGTGTGAATGGGGCAACCATCAGAGCCGGCTGGCACTGGAGCGGCCGTGCAGCCACTTCAGACGTCTGCAGGCCGGCGGAGGTGTGAATGCATCACACCCGGGCGGAGGATCGGCCGCAGGTCCCTTTAAGGGGTTTTTAATGGGGTCTTCGTGCTCAATACACATCGGCAGAGAAAACATTTATCTGCTTTGGAATGGATGAAGCAGTAACGGACCTGTAGCCATCAAAGAATGCAGGTCTGAAGCTGCTATTTCCTCAGGACCTGCAGTTTTTTTTTGCTTGATGACAACAATAAGTTCATATCAAGTTTTAATTTATTTTGCATTTAATTGTCAATTGTTTAATACATTTAAACAAGTGATTTGTAGTCAATAAAATAATTACACGTGGGCACATTCATATATGTTCCACATCATTTAATGTTTATATATTTGCATATATGGTGACATTTAAGTGATAGTTGCATCTATTAATATATTTTATAAGTATCTTGGCATAACCACAAATATTCAAGCAAATACATAACAGGATTTATCTTGAATTAAGTTAACAATGTGACATTCAAAATATATTTTGGCCTAGTTTATTCTGAAATATGTACTGTGAGTGATTGTGTGCACCTATGTGACAAGTACATATTTTCCTTTGGTGATGCTCTCAGTTTGGACCATACGTCAAACAATTGAAGTGGGGTATTTATAAAATAATGAACTGCTCTGGGCTCTGATACTTAACTACACACATGTATAGAGGAAGTGCTGCATCCTGTTCCCTTTCAATACCAAGAAAGTTAATCACAATACACAAACCTCAGTTCAAAAGAACTCTGGAGTGGGCACTTGTTATTGAATGGCCACCTTGATTTGTATCAGAGAGGGATCAAGTCAAGAGGTCAGGTAGCACCACAGACAGGCTAATTTGTCCACACATATCGGCACAACATTTAAGCCTTTTTGTTTGCCGACACTTACCTTAATAACAGTTTTGCAGTGATTCCTGTAAGTGATTGCGCAATAATAGTTTACATTTGTTCCTTATATTTAATCACATGTGGGGACATGACTACTACAGTGTAAAAAGTGGGCGCAGAATGGCTCTCACCCACTGATCACCCACAAGATCCACATTCATAAGATTTAGGGGACACAGTTTTAAGGTATTGGACATTAGATTGTATTTTCCCCTAAACCAGTCTATAATAAGTCACAGGTTGCTTTGTCTGGGGGTCCTAAATCTATCTGAGTGTGAACACAACACATTGCTATGCTAAAATCAGACAACTGAAGTGCTTGACCACTATAATGGTTACAATGGTGACAGGTTTTTTAAACTGCTATTTGCTTTCATGAAACAGACAGTATACTACTCATTTATCCATTTCAGAAAGCAGCATTTTTCATTGCATTTAAAATTGTTATGCAGGTTTGTATTTAATTATTGTCAGAATTGTTTCAGCCTTCCAGCCCATGTTTGACATTTTAATTCCATTAAAAGAAAACAAATGTAAGTAGATTAAGGCAGATATTGTTGTTCACAGGTTGCACTTTCAAACATCAAACAGTAAATCCTCTTGAGGATTTGTATTGGCCACCAGCTCAAGTCAGCTACCTCTGTAGACACAAACACACAAGCATATTCACACCTTTAAATACTTGACAACTATACAATTAGCCAACAGACCTGACCTGACCACTAAACATTTAGCCTACAGACAGACAGTTTGCACGGATATGTTAAAATGTCAGCTTTGCTTGTGGGCCTTTCATATGATTTCAGTCTTTGTGTATTTGATGTTTTGTAGGAAGCCAGAGTTTTACTTTCCTATATGAGCTCAGCAAGAAAGTGCAGAAAGATTATCACAAGCACTGCTAACCGTGATTGTGATATTATTGTTATTATTAGTAGTTGTAGTATTACCCGAAAAGACCCCAAATTGTACTAAATACGTTTTAAAGCTTAATTATCTTACAATAGTCACCATCCCTGTGCCAGATACATCTCACAAATTGATTGAAATTGTAAACATTGAGACATTTTGAAAGAGTTCAACTGTGTTAAGAATGTTTTGACATTTTCATCTCCTTAAGTATATGGAATGTGTAATGTTCCTCTTTAAATGTATCTTCTTGTGTTGATACATTTAGAATTATGCTACTTCTTGTAACATGAATCATAACTTGTGTAGCTTTGGCAACATAGGTTTTACTGTCTTCAAAGCACTTTTGAATTGAATAGACTTTAAGGGAAAGGTGACGAGAGAAAATGCATAGTGTTAGTCTCTGTACATAATAGTATTTTGTCTGTACGTTCTAATAAAATGATCTTAAAGTTGTGTTATATTTCTCCTATCTAATACGGCTTGGTCATTATTTACATCGGGGGGGGAACTCTCCCGGAACTTCCGCCAAATTGAAACGGAAGTAGGTACGTGGCCGCTTCAGCTGACAGTCTACATGATGGCGACAGAGGTTCAGAGCGGCGACCTCGACAGTGGCACTTCTAGCCGGCTCGAAGTCTCCATCGACGGCCTCACTCTCAGTCCAGACCCGGAGGGTGAGCAGGGGCAGGTCAGCGAGCCGGACCCCAAACCCGAAGGACCCGAGGATGATACACCCGGTGCCGATGAAGGCGAGGACGGGGAGACTGCCATATCTACGATAGAGGGGAAATGGGGCTTTCCTCTGCAAGAGCTCTACGGAATGGCCCTTAAATTTTTCAAAGGTAGTTTATATTCATTTTCATTGATGAGTACTAACGCCATGATTGAAAATGGGCTTTAATTACGAGGAAAATCGCTCGCTAGCCGAGGTTGCATTGTCGCTTGCTAACGTTAGCTGCTGGCTGTCATCGCTACGCTGCCTGAGCATTTACGTGCTAACGACTAGCCAACACTGCTAAGAGGCTATTAGCAGAAGCTAAACCGTGGTTTGAGTACGACAGATTTAGCTGCCGAGGGCAGTTTGACCGAGGTTTCCCAGAATCTGCGGAGCGTAACCTGACCTGTCATGAGTCAGTCAGACCATAATGTACTCATTTACCAAGCGGTCCGTCCCCGAATGAATGGGAGCTCGGTCAGAGGGAGTGTTTGGGAGCTATACGTTGGCATAAACACGCCCTGCTGCTGCTGCGGCGTATTTGAAGCTGTAACCGATAAGATGCTGCCACGGTCCTTAAGTGCTGAACTACTTCCTGGGATTAAACTGCCCCCTTCCATTTCCATTACACGTTTACATTCCTCTCCGAGGCACGGCCATCATGACGGTGTGACCACGGGCCTGCTTTATAGCTTGTAGTTTCCTCATATCAATGCAACTGTCATGCTGCTACTTCTTCCAAATTCAATGAGGATGTCAGAGAAAAGAACAAGTGGATCAGATAATGTATAGTATGCATGTATATGTATGCATCATCCTCAAAAGATATTGCTGACACCTGTGCTGTCAAATACATCTTGCATACTTTGCATTCAAAAGGCAGCTTTATAGATATATGATCTGGCCTAGTTCATATTTGAAGATTAAAGCTTTATCTGATTTATGTATCAGTCAGTCTTATTTGATAGGGAAGTGCAGCACAACATACTGAAAGCGTTGCAATTACTTACACTTAACTCATTGTAACTTAATCCTAGAGAATTAGGATAAAATCATTCCACATTGTGTAATGCAAGGTGTAGTCAATGCTCACGTTGCAAACATCCTCAATGTGTGTCACCCACGGCCACTTTGTACTGCTTTTATTGTGAGTGAATGGTGCTTAACATGACTGTGCAAACAGGTTTGGGCTTGGTTACCTGTTTGTACAACAGGAATCTGTGCATTGTTTTTATGTCAGTTAGGTCTGTTAGATCTTTGTTTTAAATGTAAATCTGCTCCTCGCTTTTTGTTTGTGTGAAAAGATTTTTCACTTTGATTAAGTGATTTTGGAATTTCTCTAGTTTTTATTTTAATTGAGCATATTGTGTGCCCATCCTCGCCTTCTGCCAAGGACACAAGCACAATCAAAAGTGTAATTGTGATTGTGGTCAAGTTCTTAACAAGAATATGATGCCTTAATGTGCTGCTATTGTTGGTTTTTCTGTATTTGACAAAGATGCAAATGTACCACAACTCATTAAAACAAAAAATGCTATTTCCACTGTGCTGTTCTCAGACAAAGATGGCAAGGCCTTCCACCCGACCTACGAGGAGAAGCTCAGGCTGGTGGCTCTGCACAAACAGGTCTTACTGGGTCCCTATAATCCAGATGCCTCACCAGAGGTTGGCTTTTTTGATGTCCTAGGCAATGACCGCAGGTAACCCTCCCCCGATATACCTGTATATTTGACCTTTGAACTCTGGAAGACATTTGAGCACTTCGCTCCCTTTCAAGAAACACACACACAGCTGCTCATTTAATGAACTGTTGATATAGTCTATTTAACCCATAGAGTGGTGTGTTTATTACATGTAATGATAATATAACTCATTA
>OMOW01112752.1:0-16317 GCA_900312555.1 Lamprogrammus exutus | reverse complement strand
TTATATTGATCTTGTTTTATATGGTTGCCGCATCTTTACTGATAATTGTTATTTATTTCTAGCGTATGATTGTCGTTGTGAAGAAGAAAGGTGTTTAGTACCAGTGACAGTTTATTAGTTCAAACACTAGGTGGCACTCATTGATTTTTTTTTTTTTTAATGTCCGACAAAATTCAAACGAAAGTGATTGTTGTGAACAAATGGCAAGTTAAGATGTCATTCAATAAATGTACATTTAAATTATGGTATTAATTAATTATTATTATTTGAAATTAATCAATTATATATTATTAATTAAACTTGTTATTAAATGTGCCGGTTCCATGTTATTATTCTGCCTCGAATGGTTATATTTATGTATTTTAAATAGGTTTCTCATTTTCGTTATTTAAAAAAATGATTATACTAATGTGTCCTCTTATTTTGACAGGACACATTAGTAAAGGTCTTTTTTAAATTATTAGGTAATCCATTTTTAAATAAATCAATTTAATCATCATTTAGTGACACAATAATGAAGTGGAATTGCTATTTGGCACAGGTTTATTTTGCATAGGACTTTTATTTTTAACAGTAACAGTTTCAATGAATGTCTGATTACATAAAGTGTCTAATAACTCTGTCTTGTATTGTATATGTATGTATATTTTAATTGTGTTTTAAAGAGTTCCAGTTTGTTGCATGTGACAGAGGAGAGAAAGTGTGAGAAAACAGAAACAAAACGCCCCCTCACTCACAGCGCCCCCTGCGGTTCACATTCATCTCCAAATACAGAAAGCCTCCATGTTGCACAGGGCATGTAGGGCCCGCTGCTATTAACAGATTGCCTAAACCATTAACTTTAACCTCGTTCAATTCCCGCTTAATCCGATTTTTGGACAACAACACTCATCTGACAGGCTTCCTGCTTTTTCCACGCAATTCCGGGAACATTTTGGATAGTCGGAGCTTTACGTAGCTAAATTGCTAACCCGAGCTACTTGCTAACTTCAGCTTGTTAGCGAATCAACATCTAATGTTTTTGTTTATTAAGCCGCGCACACGGTCGTTGTTGTCCGCAGCGGCGATGATATTTTGCGTAAAGCCCTAAATGAGAGCCCGTAACCGGCTCCTAGTTTTCACCGTGTTAGCTGGCTGGCTACCTCCGCTGCCACAACGCTTCACCTCAGACATTCGCCTGGTTTTGTGGGCTTGCTGCTCACCAATAGCGTAGACAGCTAGCTTACGTTTGCTAGCCAACATACTAAGCTCGCTATTAGGAATAACATTGTGGGACCCAGGGATATCCATCAGCCTAAATGGACCACATGTCCATAATAACCCAAGTTTCCAACCCCAAAGAGGAGGAAATAATATCCTTTAACCAGGAAAAAGGTAAGAAAAAAGTCGGAACTACTGTTAGCTAGCTGGCTAACTACTTTTCTCGACTAATGCAAGTGGGTTAGCTGGCGCTTGCTATTTTTGTGATGACACTGGTTGCCTGTAAGTGATGGGAAAGTTTAAGAAATAACAACATGGCGAGTTATCGCTGTGGTATTGGCGTGAAGTAGTTCTGAAATAATTTAAACATATTCCTGTTGTGTGACTCGCCAACTGTGCGGTCTGATCCCGTTAACTTCAGGATTCATCTGTTGACAACAGTGGATGTGCACAAACCAACCCAACGGTGTGTACTGTGTTTCTTGGCACCAAAACTGACCACATGATAGATATGATGATTAAGTTTACAGTGTCTTGGTCTCATATATGGGGGATGGAGCCAATTTACAGGCAGAGGAAGGCTGCGTCTGCAGTATGAAAACAAAAGTTGATCAGCATTGCTTTCTGCTTCAGACATTAGTCTTTTTATTGTCTATACATCAGTAATTGGTTACTTCTGAAGACCTAAGTATATATTTGCATCAAGGTTTTTCTGTCTTAATACCTTCCTGTTTTCACTGTCAATAATGAAGTTGCTACATGATGAGGGCTACATGTGCCTCAGTGTAAGTTGTTTTCTTAATTTAGCATATAATCCATTGGAATCCACTGCCAGTTAAGGTAGTGTTTTCTAAGTGCCAGTACATCGACTGGTTGCTAGTGTTTTCTCATTATTAGCACCAGCAATATTCATTCCTAACTTGGAGAGAATATTTGATGGAGATGATATTTTGAATTACAAAACACATACAATAGTGGAAATACAAATATCAATGCAAAATTCCTCAAAAATGCTGCCAATACCAGCATTTCTGATTTTAATGTCTGTGTTTTTTTCACCGTTGCAAGCTTTTTGCTCATGGGTCACCAGATTTAAGTCCATGTCTATGAGGATGACTTAAGATTAAAATTGTTTTGTTTGTGTTAGACCACGTTCTTTTTCACTCAGCTCCACCAGTACTCTTTGTTTACTGTTCCAGTCACTTAATGATCAGCAATAGAGGTCACATCACTTCTTCCAATCTGTACATCTAAGTGTCCTTTCATGCTCCTTGCGCTGGCTCCTGTGACTGAGCTTCCGGTCCATCCAATCCCAGCTAATGTATCAGTGTCTCATCTCAGGATTCACTTGACTGACAATTAGTAATGTGAGAACATAAGTCTTGGAGCCACAACAATGCAGCTCCTCAGAGGGGAACAAGGTACCCCTCAGTAACTCTGAAGAATTCAGTTTGACTTGAATGTATGTGTCACTGTAAATATCATTACAGACATGAAGATTTGAGCAACACAATATGAATGTTTTAGTAGCAATTATATGTAGATGACACTGCTGTGATCCACAGGTCACAAACAGGTTGCCTTTATATTTGTATGGTTGGCAAACCTGCAGTATGAAATATATCAGAAAGCCCCCATAGGTCTGGTCGTACTTGGATGTTGTATCATTTTGTTAGGAAATGTTACTGTTTGATTTTTTTTCTCCGCCAGCTGCACTTCATCAGAAGCTCATTTATGGTCATGATGTTACTTATAAGTAGCACTTTAACAAACCAAATAATTTATTGACATTGACATGATAATTGTGACAGTCATTTAAGACAGCTGTCCTGCAAATATGCTAAACATTTGTCAGCAAGGCAATATCTCTAAAAGTGCAAATGTACTTGGTTTTCATATTACTGCGAATTAAATTACTTGGGTTTTTGGCTCTTGAAAAAAGTGAGCAAATGTGATGTTCAGTAATAATCAGTTGATAACTTGTGAGATAATTTTATGGCAAATCAATTGTGAATCAGTCTGGAATATCTCAGCTTGTTTCCAGACAGGAGAGGAGACTTTGAGTAGCAACACACAGATATATACAGATAGCAAGAGTTTGCTGTTTTAGGCTGCTTAATGAATTCACAGCTGATGTTGAGCTTTGGTAAGAGTTTTCTTTTTACAATGATGCATAGTAGTGATGCTGCTTTTTGTTCCTGAATCTTCCTCTCTTCAATTTTGTCTTAAGAATGAATCATACAGTAGTTTCCCCCCAAGGTATAGTCTGATATTGCCATTGCTACAAGAAATGCACGTTTATGTCCTTTTTTCCTTTGGTTGTGGACATTTGTAAGCAGCAAAGTTTGACTGTGAGCAATGTATTTACAGGCTATGGTGTGGACAGGCATATGAAAAGATTCAGGGACATTTTTCAGATATTTAAGCTTATGATAATCCTGTCCAGTCACTTCACAATCAGTGTTTATAGCCTAATTGTTTCCCATATGTCCTGAGTGTAATCAGTCACTCTGTGATGTGACAGTCCTTCATCTCTTAACAAATCATTTGGCGTGTAGCATATCTTCTTTCTTAACTGCTGCCTTGGAGGAATTTAACAGGTAGTTCTTTGCTTGGACTGGCTCCAAGCTGTCTGGACAGAAATTGCCCACCTTTGCTCTCAGCGTTCCTAAACTGGCTGTCTTAGAACATGTGTGTGCCTTTCACACTGCTTTGGCTGCCAAGCGGCAAACTAAATATAGCCCCACTGCTCTGTTGGCTGGGGCACCGCTGACCTCGAGGCCAAGTATAACTGCTTGCAAAGACAATGATTATGTTCTACACGCTCACAAACTGGACTTAATTTTGGAGTTTGGAAAAGCTCTTCACTAGGAGATAGTTGGAGCAGTGGTCAAATTTTTATTTTTGCGTTTTGGAGATTGTATGGGCTTCACTTATTTTAAAGAGTTATTTCTCACACAGTGGTTGGCTAGGACCTTTTTTGCACCTGTGAGTTGAACAGATGCCTCTTGCATGACCCTCCTGCGCCTCTGACATTCCTACTTTGAACTGGAACTCGAGAACAATTCTTAAGTTTGGTTAATGTGGAGTAGAATGCATTGAGCACTGCAGGTATTGCATTTAATAATTTTTCATTCAAATTCCAACGACATTGGCTTGTTGGAACCAACGGATGACTCTATTTAAATAGTGATTTACATATTAATTGTAATTTTATTGGAAAAGTAGTTATTTTTATTCATTCATACAGATGAAGCTTCGTGTAACTAAGTTGTGTGGGTCAAGTGAATTGGATTTGGGTCTTTGCTCATATTTAAACATATTAAATGTGCTCATCCCATAACATTCCCAAGACTTAAAACAATGTGTTGAAATTGTTCAATCAATTCAATTCATGTTTAAAAATGTAATGTTAACACAAAAGTGAGATGATACAATATCAATGGAGTTTGGAACTTACTCATTTTCAGATTGTACCTTTAGAAGAAATATGGACACTAGACTCAAATTGAGGATTATTTTCGTGTAAATACAGCGAAAATTATTCTAGTGTTAGGTAATGTTTCATCAGTGCTCTACAAAGCCAAGACAGTAAAATTTGGTATTGCACAGCACCACTTCCAGCAGTACTGTGGGAGTCTTGAGGATTCTCAATTTCTACGTTTGCATGCCCCTTAAAACTTTGATTTTTCCCCCCAAACTTCATGTATACACCATGATGCGATTGAAATTGGCATATATCGATGTATACTTTCTCGAAGTGAGATTATAAGATTGTATATTGATTTATTCTGGCACCTGAAAGTCTTAGTATAAGACGCCCCCATTTGCATTTCTTTTTCGCAACACATCATGTATACTAAGAGAACGGCAGGATTCTATTGATTCTGTCCATGTCTTACTCACATTTTTTCCTTAATGCCAGTGCAAACGAATAAAGAGTGTTTATTGCATGTAAATCTAGTGACTTCTGGGTCGGTGTGGAGGAGGAGGGCAGAATTCTAACTCTTATACAGGCACACAATTATATAATGTGTCAAAAGCCACAACGCCACTCATAAGTGTGGGCCACAACACACAGACCTTTGCAAGAGAGAGCCGGGTCAAACTGTGGACCAACAGTTTCCTGGTCAGAGCCTATTTGTTGATGTCACACCTACTAATTAATGTGTGTGTGTTGCTATAGCTGAAAGTTAGTGTAAGACCAAAGTGGGTAACACGGGATTTTTTTCTGTGTCTAATGGTTTCTTTTTTGTTCATTGATGCTCGAAATAATTACTTTATTAACAGAATTGACCTTTTTATTAGTCCAAGTGAATTATGTCCTCCATCTACCCTGTGTGTGCTGTGTTGAAGTAACATTCTTGATGTCTCAGTGGTCCTCAGTGTTAAGGGTATTTGTGCTTCATTTACTGGGTATAGTAGTGAGTCATTGGAAGCTAACAAATGTCTCACTGTCCTAGTTTTACATTCATGCAGATCTGGAATAACAAGTGTAGCTCTTAGATGAAGTCTGATCTAATAAAAGGAAGTTGTGTGGTGCTGATAAGGTTATATTTAAACCAGGCTTACTATGGCAAATAAGATCAGTTTGCAATGTTGCTTCTGTACTACAAAAAGGTCATCAGGGAGGTTAATTTACTTCGTTTTTCCTCTAATATTATTAGAAAATCATCATAGGATGTGGTCTGTAATTGAATGCACTGGTGATTCATACAGAAAAGTCTCTACATATGTGTTTTTATTAGTATTTGGTTGTAGTTAGCGTCGTGTTAAGTATTTTCCAGTGCCATGGGTCAGCTCAGACGATGGTCTGGTTTTCTATACTGCGGAAATATTTGGTTGTATCAGGAATTTCCTACACATCCTGTTTCATTCCTCTTCTCTGTTAGCTCTTTTGGCAGTAAGAAGTTGGAATATTATATAATATATATTTCTTTCCCCTTTCAAATGAACCCAAGCAGAGACTGGTGGGCATTTACAGTGATGGGCATCCAAAGGCTCATGAAGGACAAAGTTCATATGGCTCTGTTTAGTAAAAAAGAGCTGTTTATTTATCTGTCACAATTTTACATGTAAAGCATTAATATCTGGATTTTACTTGATAAATTACTATAAGCAAAAAGTTTAGGTTTAACAGGCTGGTCTTGTTGATATAGTCCTCCTGACCCCACAAAAACAGTGCAGTGGAGCTCTTTTACTGATGGAGCTGAACATTTTTGGGAAGTTTAAATGAGCCTTTATCCTGGTGAAATACTTGAAATACTAAAACACAATTCCAGACAGCTGGAGAGCTGTGGTGAAGCGACATGTTCTTTCCTAGTCTTGAGGATTGCATGAAGCCAGAGACCAACCAACCGATTATTATGATCACACACATAACCATGACCCAGTATTGAAGTTTTTGCTGTGAAAAACACATTTGCTCTCTTTAACCTAAATTCTCCTGCCTTCGATTATCCACTTCCACTTGTTCTGAGGGCCAGTTCAGAGTTTGGAATACTCCAATATATCCATCATCCCAAGGGGACACTAGTCTGTTGCTGTCCATCATTCAGCCTCTATTGGAATGAGTGGAATGAATTCTGGTCTCTGTCAATTTGTGACGTGCATGCAGCATCAGCTCGCTTGTGTCCGGCAAGCTTGACTGTATTTTATGAAATTAAAATTTAAAAAAAACTAAAATGAAATATTTGTGTATTGAAATAAGTAACAGTGGGCTACTTCAAAAATGACTTTTTAAAATAAGTCATATTGACAGACAAGTTTGCTCATTTAATATCAGAAATCACAAAAATCACAGAATGGGGAAAATAATCTGTAGCACTCAGTATAATTACCAACATTCATTAAAAGAATGGTTATTTTGTCAGTAATGTCCCTAAAATGACTGACAAGTCTTTTGCAATAAGGGTTGACATGTGGTTGCAGGGTTTGCTTGTTGAACATCTTTACAGCTTACTCCACAGTTATCGTATATATCGTCTTCGTCCAAGGTTATCATCATTCGAGCAATTTTTTTGTGTGCCCTCATAGGAGAGGCAGTAATTCATTTGCCTGAAAGCCAGTGATGGAGGCAAATGACAACGATTGGGATCAGAGAGTGTGGACGGATTTTTCTGTAGCCGTGTCGTGTCACTGCTGATCCTTCATTCATGAGTGGTTTTAGCTTTCGAAATACTGTAAAGTATTGAATTAACTCACCTAAGTTTACTCTCATGCTGACTTCACATTATGATCAGCCTTGACATGGCATGGAGCTCAGCTTAAAAAATACAGTATATTATGTAAGAATGCTGGAAAAATATAGATTGATGTGAAAATAATCCTGAAGTTTATGGGATTGTCTGAGGTTTATTTCCTGGAGAGATCTGTGCATCTGCATCATGCACAACATTTCCTATGACAAATGTCTGGTGGGTATTGGTTCAGGGTCAGGGGTACAAAGGGGTCAAATATCAAGATGACATAATGCATTGGTGTTTGCTCTTTGCTGGGCATTGGTTGCAAAAGCATTCTGGATGTGTGAGCTGAGGGGTTTGGCGGGGGGGTGTCATGGTTGGAGAGGAATGCAGCCTTGTATAGGCTCTGCAGGGTCTGAAGGCCTCCCACCTCCTCCATGCCCCATCGTCTTTGGTGCAAGTCCAGGCTCCTTCACTCACTCACCTGCCAAGTGAAACATGGGAGGGAAACGCAAGCAAGCATTCAAAATGGAGACCCTTGCACCAATCAACTGACAGAAGCTACAGCAGGGAGGGTCGTGCAGCTTCCAGCTTGTCACTATTAATACAAGCTGAGTGATTTAAGGCCTAGAATTAGAGGTGATTTGCAATCAGGACAGAACAGTCTGAACTGTCACTATGTCTGACTGAGGAAGACACAGCCTGCCAGTGGTTCTGCATAGGGCTAATACCTCGATATTAATGGACGATGACCCACACAGTTTAGTGCATTCTCTGTACTGCATGGATGCTGTTGGAGGAGGTGGAATAGCTTGCTTGTGCTTCCAGATTTGGTAGCTTCTTTCTTTGTGTATACACTTTCTTTTGGTCTGAATCCGTTGTCTTAAACCCAAACATCTCCATATCATAGAGTTTGTGTTTTTCTTAGGTACTAATTCTACATGTCTAGCTGCTACATGGCCCATCCACACTAACAAGGATTAATATGAAAATGCATCTTTTAAAAAAAATCTATGTAGGCATTCTGACCACACTAAACACAATTTTCAATCCCCGTAAACGGAGCTTTTTGAAAATGCTCTCCAGAGTGGATAAATATGAAAACGCTAGCGCATCGTTTTAATGTGTAAGTTGAATGCGGAGCTTTTCAAATACGCTGACGTCACACAGCCACGCGATTCATGCTCTGGCTGTCACACAACAACAGTTGCGGATGAGCGGATTGCAATGAGCTCAATGGTGTCATCAGCCATACAAAGTGCGCCAATTTTAGACCAGGTCTGGATGGACAAGTGTCTGTCTGTACGTGACTGTCGCCAGCGTACGAGTAGAGGGGATATGATGCGTTTTCTGCGTCGTGTGGACAGCCGGCTTCTCTATTACGCTGTGAAAACGCGATCGTGGATGAACTTCGCTTTCACACCTAAACTGAGTTTTAAAGTATCCGGACTAGTGTAGATGTTGCCTCACACTCTTCTTCACTTGCAGTCGCCATCTTTCAAGAACGTAGTCTGGCACGGCTGGGCTAGAGCTTGTGATCTCACGCCTGTCTTCACGAGACTATGCAGAGTAGCTTAGAAATCACAAGCAACAGAGCGATGAGTTGAGAGGTATCCTAGCGCTGTGTTTACAAAACTTAATGGGCAAGATAAAAATCATTGTGATGTTAACAATGTTGCTTCATTTTACATCTCCAGCAAAATCATCACGACTATACGGTGAATATTCAAAAGACCACCCAGCCCTATTTCTGCATAGTGCTGTTTTATAAGACCATAAACTTACACCAGAACTGTAAGGGCTGGCATAAACTAGGATTTTATTAGAGTGGTTCCTTTGTGGCAACTAACACTGCACAACAGATTCGCCTGACATTAACGACAAAAATCTGCAATTAATGTCGTCAGACTTTACAAGCCAAAGACGCGGGGTGACTGCTCACACTGTGCAAGCACTTCTCCAGTACTGTCTGTTCCAGTAAAGTTAATCCAAAACAATATGGCAACCATCACACGGAAGAAGAAAGTAGCTATTTAAAAACACAAAATCTTATGCATTTGCGATTGGTTTGTATCTCACAATGTGTAACTGGATTGTTCCACCATGCGCAGCTTTGAATGTAATTACAAAATTCACATCGTTAGAAGAATTTCAGCAGGTGAGTCGGCACAGCACTAATGGCGAGATCGGTTGGGAAATGTATTGGATGTTGCTACCCCTCGCAGTGCATGAGCTGATCAAGGCAAAAGATTTGAAATTAGTTGGTGATTGCAAATCCAGAATTAAATTGGGGTTAATTGTGTGCCTGGCTTAACAAAAACAAAACAATTTAGACGGACTCCCAGTTGCTCAAGCAGCGGCCTCAGCTCAGCAAACCATTAATCATGCAAACTTTCCTGGTCCATTTTTTACATCAGAAAGGTTTTGATTTGCATATTCACATCTCCATCCTCACCTCTACCACCTCTGTGTTGTTTTGACAGTGTCGCAGTCGAACAGCAGCCTAAAGAAGCAGAGGAGCCGGAGTATCTTCAGCACATTCTTATGCTGCTTCCGCAACTACAATGTGGAACCGCCAGCTGCCAACACCAACACCAGTACCAACACCAGCTCTCTGCCCCCACCTGTCGAAGAGAATGGAACACCACCCAAGGTGAACTGCTACTGCACTGAATACACACAAATAGATACAGGAAGCATTCAGTCTACGTCCACACCAGAAAAGACTGAAAAACAATGAAAAGTGCTGCTATCTGCCACATTAGACTGAAACTTGTTACCTCTGAGATCAATACACTGCAGATGTTTTGAGTAGTTTTTATCTCTTGTGAAAAGTCTGTTTGTGTGAATCGTGATTTCTCTTTGTTTTTTCTTCCTGGACCTGTCTGTGTGTTTTTGTTCTCCTTCCTACCCCTCACCCTGTATGTGTATGTATGTGTCTATCTCTCTAATGTCATAGTGTGACCAGGTCGAGGTCATCTCTGTCCCTAGTGTATGTATCGCCTTTATTCTTTTCCTTTGCATGCAGGCTGAGTGGGCTGGTGCTGGCACATCCTGTCTGTGTGGGCTCCAGTGCTCCTCAGAGAGATTTAGCTCCGCTACCGTACTGCGGCTCATTTTCAGCCGATGGTAGCACTGGCTGTGAGGAAGGTCTATATGCTCTTTGGGTTAAAATGGTGCCTCAGTGCCTGATCTGCATGAGTGACACTCGGTGGTTTGTATGCTTTCAGAAATACTGTGACACTAACCGTCTAACAAATTGAATGTAAAACTGTTAATGATTGGCTCAAGTGCTTCTAAGCAAGAAATAAAGGCATTTACCATACCTGCTTACCCATACATCACAAAAGGAAAATATTAATTCAACCAGAGATTAATCTGAGTGGCTTCTAGTCTTTAAAATTGCTCCCTCAATACAGGGTGGAAGTAATAGATCTTCCTATTAAGGAATAGAATGTGAACTGGTTATCGAGTGGCTTATCATCATCATCAAGGCTCACTGTTTTCAGTTTTTACAGATTTTCACCAAAGGGTCCTGTTTTTTTAAACCCATTTTTGGATTGAAACCACTTTCCACCTGGATTTTATTTAGGCCTGATGTTTTTTGTCACATTGGAGATGGACATTAAAACTTCCCTTTCTGTACTGCTTGAGAACACACTTTTCAATTGTAGTTTACAGTAACTGTGTTCATCTAGCAGTGAGCATTGCTCAGACTTTGCTCCCAGTAATAGAATGTGAAGAGAAAATGCAAATGAGCTGATAATGATGTGCCAGCATTCATAGAGTGCTTACAAAGAGCCAGTAAAAAGGCTCTTCTGTCGGCTTGTATCGTAACAGTCCCAAATTAATACCTGGGATTTCTGCTGTTCCTCCTAATTGCTACAACTCTGTACAGGAGTTCCCCAAGTCAAAAATAATTATTTGTGCATTTTTGACATTTTTCTAATCTTATCTTAACCCATTTTTACTATTGTTTTTTCCCCCAAACACAGAAATATGCATGTTTTTCTTTAAATAAAAAACTAAAATAATGAGCCCCAATTATCACCTAATGCACCGTTCATGTCATGTATCATTGACTGTATTGAAACCTGACTCCTGAAATCCATTCAGTGTAAATTGACTTTTAATACAGCACTCTTCACGCACTGAGGCTTCATTTCCATATGAGGCGATTGCATCAAGTCCCCATGTGAAGTTTATTGGCATCATCGATCCTGTTACTATTGAAATTGGAGATTTCAGTGAAATTTCCACTGTTGGAAAGCAGCTAACCTTTGCATGGCCTCTGTCTGTGAGAATTTGTGGAAATGTTTAATTTAATCTCCACAGATCAGACAGGCGTGAGGGGATTTAAGACAGAATTATGTTTTCTGAGTAAGAGTGCGGGAGCAGGGGGGTTTCCTTCACCAGTGATGGAGAGAGGGTACATGGATCCATTAAATGCATCATTTCAGATATCGCTCTCTCTCAGCTGCATTGCTATCCATTAAAATGCCCTTTGTTAACACGGTGTTGGCTTATCTGCTCAGCCTTACTCATTAATTTATGCCAAGTATACAGTGGTTCTCTCTCTGTCTCTGTCTCTCTCTCTCTCTGTCTCTGTGTCTCACTCACACACAAACATTAACCCTCTCAGTACACCTGACCTTACGTGTCCTGTCTCCCTCCAGCCTCCAGCCAAATACCTCCTACCTGAGATGAAAATATCCGACTATGGCAAAAAGTGTGTTGTGATCGACTTGGATGAAACCCTCGTTCACAGCTCATTCAAGGTAAATTGTCTTGCGTTGACCATCAAAAGTTGTAAACTTTTATTACCTACTGTAACTGAAATAAAACAGCATTTTACTCAAGCATTTACCAATCACAGCAAATGTAAACAAGCATATAGCATTGCAAAAAGAGTAAAATATATATATGTGCCTGTCAGTCTTTGTATCAAAAGCTTAGCCAGTAAAGTTGAGGAAACTAAAGCTGTGTTATGGTCGCTATAGCAGCAAATGTTGGCTTCCAGTTGTGGTTAACATTTATTCTTTCAACAAGCATTGTCACTGATATTTGTTTGTACAAAGTTGTCTGTTGTGCATCAGTAGTGGCTCACAGTGACTGTTACAGTTCAGAGTATGTTGTATTTAGACCTCCTCCTGACCTTCTTCCAGTTTATCCTTCTTTTTCTACCTCTCCGTGTCCTTTGCTCCCCCTGTCACGTTCCTCTCTGAAGCCTGCCATCTTGTTGTCTGTTGTGTCAGCTTGCTAAATTGCGCAATGTAGGAGGACAGGGAGGAGGGATTTGTTTTGGCAGAAAAGGGCCAGATTATTTTCTTCTCCCTGCCTGATTGACGGCATGAGGATCAGAGTTTGACTGGTGTTAGCAGGACCTCTGCTGTTCATTTGTGGTACTACACCCACAGTTTGACTGACACTGACATGCTGTTGTGTTTCCTTTCTTCTCACAGCCGATCAGCAATGCAGATTTCATCGTTCCAGTGGAGATCGATGGTACAGTTCACCAGGTATGTCACACAACATGTATTCTGAGTGAAGTATATTTGTTTCAGTGGCAAGAGTGTCACTCTTTTCATGTCAAGATCCTCCAGAGAACGGCAGTGTCCCAGTTCAAGTAATCCAGGATAGGCTGTGTGTATCTCGGTTGGCCTATTCACGATTACTTGCACTGGGTGGCAGCCACTGAGCAGCTGAGAAACACCAGGATGTCATCTAAACTGAGTGAGGATGATTTCATGTCGAGAGACCTGGCACAGCCCATGGTGAAGTTTATGGGAAAAGCTTTTGTGTTTCTTTCAGAGTTTGTACTTTTTGTCCTTGTCTAATGATTAGAATATTTACAATGGTCAAACTAACCACCTGTATTTCTCTGAAAGGTTTATGTGTTAAAACGACCCCATGTGGACGAGTTTCTACAGAAGATGGGGGAGCTGTTTGAGTGTGTGCTCTTCACAGCCAGTCTTGCAAAGGTTTGTCACTCACTTCCTGTTCTAATATTTGTTTTGGGAACAAGCCAGTAACCAAGCCATGATACTACAAACATTTTCCTTGTTTCGTTGTAATGGTTCTCCATTTCTACTCCTGCTGTCCTAACTTCTAACACTTTCCCTGTTCTGCACCTTTTGCATCTTAGCCAATAACACATTGGTAAGTTTAATAAAGGAGAGAATTAGCCACAGCCTGATGTTTCTGTAGTGTCAGGAATTCCTTATGTGGGTTAAAGCAATTAGTGGTGCTCGTTGTGTTATAGAGTAGTAATTCCTGAAGATCCTGAAGCATCTTCACTGTCAGGTAAACAGCTATGATGTCTGACCTGTTTGGCTTCCTGAATAATGGTAAAGTAGAATATAAGTTATTGCATTAGCAGAGTTGTGTATAATCATAACGTTGTACTTCAGAATGTCTTCTTGTGTTCATTCATCTTGTGTTGTGACTGGGATTATCATTTTAGTTTTAGTCTAGATTTGAATTATATCGTAATGCCTTAGATTTAGTCAAAATTTAGTTGGAATTTAGTTGTAGTCATTCCATTAGAATTTCTTCACAGTTTGGTTAAAATGCAGTAATTTTCTCATCCCTAAAATTTTGTCACCATCATTTTTTTCCAAATTTCTGTCAGACTTTTAAAGAAACATTTCAGGCACATCAGAGATTTCGGCATCATATTAGATATAGATATGTTGACATTCAAGTGACTCACTCCAAGACAGCACATCCTCTTTAGAAAACAGAAATTCATAACGTTAAGAGTACATTCATAGATTGATTTCATATAGCTACGGTTTTAAAATATCGCTTTGCAGCTGTAGTGTAACATTAGCCAATATAGGAACCAACATCTCCATCCTAGTCAGGTAACTTTACACACCCTATTAAAGCCTACTGGTGACATTATTCTGTCTGGGGTGTGGTGTTTTGTATAGTATGCGGCAGGCTGAGGTCACATGTAAACATTAGCTTAGCTTAGCGACTTCACCACAGAAAAGAGATAACTAAATGATCATATCCAATATTAGCATCTTTCCAGTTTAGCATTTACATTACAACTGAGAATCAGCTGACTTAACTCATCTTTGCAACAATATCTGGTTGATGTGTCCATAGATGCCTTTATAAGTTATTAGCGCATCACGATTTTCATTGACAAAATGAACACTGGTCTTCACAACATCGTCATAATGCTGTGTTGTTGTAGTGTGTGTAGAAATCCAGGATGTCTATCATTTGTATCATTTGTCTTTATGTCAGTATAACATTTTTCCCTGTTTGTGTGGCTCCTGACAGTATGCCGATCCTGTGGCCGACCTGCTGGATCAGTGGGGTGTGTTCCGGGCTCGACTCTTCCGAGAATCCTGCGTTTTTCACAGAGGGAACTATGTCAAAGACCTCAGCCGGCTGGGACGTGAACTCAACAACGTCATCATCGTTGACAATTCGCCCGCCTCTTACATTTTCCACCCCGAAAATGCTGTGAGTTTCCTCGTCCAAATCAGAAATTTATTAGTTTTATTCTACTAAAATGTAATGTCAAGCTTTCACTGCTCCTCCCACTCTGCCTTAAAAGTTTCATTTTGCCTCATCACTGTGGCCGGAAGAATGGGAATGCGGTCTGTTCTACTGCCAAATCTGCAGTAGCACAGACAATAGGAACATCTGATTAGCAAATACAAAGGGCTCATTACTTTCACTTTTTATGTTTCAGCTTGAAATTGGAGTATGAATTGGAATTATTGAAGAAATTGCCGTGGCAGCAGCTCATTTTTCTCTTCAGTTTCTGTTATTGGAAGCATATTCTGGGCTGTCCTTGGTGCTTGAAGGCCTTGAAAATAGTGACGCCTTAAAAGCCTTATTTTTGTATCCATGTCTTTTCAATTTTCATATGTATATCTCGTGTGATTCCTTTGTGATATAGTGGGTAATTCATAAAAAGTCACAGCAACCACTCAGTGCCATGCTAAATAAAGGCCACAGTAATTTAAGCTCCTTAGGTCAATTAGGCCATTGGTGTATCACTACATCACGTTGGTGTGTGTGCCAGGTAAAAGCCAATGAAAATCAGCAAAATAATGAGCTGCTACACATTCCAGGGGCCACGTTTCTTTGTGCTGTGAGTCAAATCAGCCGAGGAAACCTAAATTCTCTCATTTAGGGCTCCTCACCACGGAGAGAGGAGCTGTACTGTGTGTGAGTGTCGGTGCACGGGGTGGGGGTTGTGGTTGAGGTGTGCGTGTGTGAGAGAGAGAGAGACGCAGAGTGGAGAGGTTGCCGCTTGAGCCGCAGATCCACTAGAACGTGTGAGGGTCAGATCAACACTTTCCTCTTAAATAGTGATTAATGAGTTGTGTGTCCGAATCAGAGTTATCGCTAACACATGCGAGTCAAAGTGTAAAACATTACCCAGATTTCACTCCGCTGAAATTTACCGTCAGACGGAATCGGGTCTGAATTTTGTGTGACGGCGTGTGAATAGCTAACCCAACATGCAGATGATGAAATACTTCAGTAACACCATATGAAATCTGGGAAGTTGTACGAATTCTCATTTGATCACTGTGGTGTGGTGTTGAGTGTGCGGTGAGCAGGTGTAACTGCGGGTGGCTTCTGCTTCTCCTCCAGGTGCCGGTCCAGTCCTGGTTTGACGACATGAACGACACAGAGCTGCTGGACCTGCTGCCGTTCTTTGAGGGACTAAGCAAAGAGGAGGAGGTGTACGGCGTCCTGCAGAACCTGAGAGGCAGGTAGCAGGACACAGCACAGCGCTGTGCTCCGCCTCCTCCTCTCTGATGATCTCTGCTCTGTAATACACCACATCTCTTAGACTCAGGCAGACCCCACTCCCCGACCCCCCCCACGTGCCCCTCTTGTCTCTGCCCTACGGGGACGCTTCGGAGTCTCACCTCGGACACCCTTCCTCTCACCACCC
>OMOW01112751.1:0-16587 GCA_900312555.1 Lamprogrammus exutus | reverse complement strand
AGCGGCATGTAACTATATACACCCCCCCCCACCCCAACCCCCCACTGCTCGGGCTCTATCAATCAAACCTTAGGCCTGCTGGACCTCTGATGGGATAAATGATTCCAAAAGTGACTGAAGCCATCGCTTTGGTACCAGGGTATAAATCTTGGCTTTTAATTTAATAATGTGAGCAGGGAGGGGTGAGGTACCTGGGCTGTGATTGGTCAGGGCAGAGACTCACAGAGGGGAGTCCTTGGCTTGTTTTTCCTCTTTAACAGTCCCTGGTTCAAGTTCCCCTGTTTCTCTAACTCATCACTATGACTCTTGGTGATAGTCATTAAAGCAGGGTTTCGTTTTTCAAATTGCTCACCTCCTACCTTGCTCGCACTCTCTCTTTTATAGCACCACCGCCAAAGGTTCAAAGGGTTATTCCTCTCTTACAGACTGCCGATTCATCTCCGTTTTAATGTGGTAGTAGAGGAGGCCGGGCAAAAAACAGGTATGATGGGGTGAGCTGAGGCCTTTATTCGCTTTAACTACCATAATGCTTCTCACGGGCTCAGATCTGGTTTCTTCGTGGATGGTTTCAATTCAGTGGCCAGTAATCACCATTCCTGAGGAGTTTCCACTTTATGTCCCCCTTCCTCTTCTCTCCAGCCGTGCAACAGCGGGTAATGTCATGAAAAAAAAAACTACCAAAAAGCACTGAATTGTTTGATTATAGCCGAAACATGATGTTAGAGAAGGAATAGAAGAAGTTTGTGTTTCATTTTGTACACTTTCTTGCGGTTGGGAGGTGTGATCATGTCCAAATTTAGTTTCCACACAAGGTTGTCCTTAGAAGGCCTAAAAGTTTACAGGGAAAGGGGGTCATTTTTTGTCTATTGATACACAGACAGTAGTAATCAGCGCTTTTAGGGATGGAGCTAACTGCTCCCATGTGAGGAGGGTTTGTATTGGAGTGAGGCACACGTGGCTTTACAAATGACAGTCTTGGGGAGCTTTTCAGTAATGGAAACACATGTACTTTCCCTCTGATGGTCAGGTGTGGGGCACTGATCCTTTATTTAAAGATGTTTTACATGGAGAGGAGCCTTACTTTCAAGCGACATCTCATCTTTGTGGCGTCCCTGAGATTTGTTCTGCGCTTGCCGTATGTTATTACAAATTTAAAACTGTGACAAAACGCAGACCTCCGGCTTGGTGAAGTTTGAGCCTTCATCCCCCCCCCCCATAAGTATCAATTTCTTCATCAGTGATATTTGTTCTGGTGTGGAGCGTCCGTGAGATTGGGTCCAGTTGTAGATGGTGTGGTTTGTTGGCTACATTTTCCTGCCTTTTGCACGCTACAGTTGAACTTTCCAGTAAAAGTGGAAATTACAAGCATATATCCACAGGAGTTGAAAGGGTTTTGGGGGTCTTTGTGATGAGACCAACCATTTGTAAAAAGCGGAGAGTGATGAAATTCTCTGCTGATCACTGGTCACTTGTTCGTCACTTAACGAGGCTCTCAATCTTATACCCTTTCATCACTTTTTAGGAAGTTAACCGACCATCACAGCCCACACTGGCCCATGTGAGCATTTGTGTCCTCATGTGGATTGGATACACTAGTGGGTGGTTAAGTGAGACCTAACGGATCATTGCTCTCTCAGCTGTTGTCCTGTTTTATTTGGAAATTGGGCAACTATGACCTCATCTCTCTCGACTCCATACAGGTCATCAGACTGTGCTGAGCCCTTCTATGGCCCCATTTGTTTCCCATACACAGAGTTCCCAAAGTGCACAAGCATTCAGATGCCTGCAGAGTGACCCTGGACCAGGGGCCAATTAACACGTCACACTACACTGCTACTTTCACTGAAGGAACTGATCACAGTGGACTCTAGAGCGACTCCCCACAGTGCCAGCCACTCTGAAAAGTTCCAAGGGAATGAAAACAGAGAAAAAAGGCAAATTCAACAATGTACATTTGTATTGCACGCGTAGGGGAGAAGGAATCATTCGGCCGTATGGGTAAAACTGCAGTTTCCTGTAGGCTGTGGAATATAATATAGTCCGTAGAGTAAAATCTAGAGTTAGAGCAAACACTGCACCGATGTATTTGCTCAGTGCTTACAGGACAACCACAGAACCCTGCTGTGGCAATGAGAAAACAGAAAAATATGCACTTTCACTCAGTTACTTCTCAAAAAGCATTTCTCACTTGTTTGGTCGGAGCCATGCATCATATGCACAGCATGCATCACACCCATTCATGAAAAAAATGTGTTTTTCATTGTTTAGGAAAAGTGAAGAATTGCACACAAACAGTTCCTCAGAGGAGACTTATCTATGAAGTTTCACCGTAGGCCTCAAATATGGATTTACAATTCAGATTTCACATCTGTAGTCCATCCAACTTTGTAGATGATTGGTGGTTTAGGTGGAAACATCTTAACAAAATTGCTCAAAGCTGCACCGTGCAATCCGTCATAACATCAAATAAATTAGAATGCAATTACTCTTTTTGCACTTTTGAGGTTTTCATGCAAAATTTGAGAAAAATGTATAATGAATAGCTATTAACATGTTCTGCAGGCACAAACAGTAAAGAATTCACCGTACCTAAAAAAGACAACCTTTCTTCAAAGTGGGTCAAAGAGTAGAACTTGAACTCCGATTCACTATATGAGCTTTAGCCATACCCATAAATTCTAAATGCAATCCTTCCAGGAGTTTGCCCCGCAAGGGCTTGGCAAATTCTACAAGGCTTTAAATATGACAGCACTGTTACTTACCAGAGCAACGGTTGAAAATCTAAATGTAGGCTGTAAAAATAATGAAAAGCTGGGTGTCATCCTTTAGAGCTGGAGTACATATGTCACAATTACTGTTTGGGAATCATAGGACAGAAACCAGTTAAAAACTGGAGGGCCAGAATACACTATGAGGCCCATTAGTGGCTTAGCCAAGGTATATGGTGTCTTTTGCATTCAGGAAGATCTGTGTGTGCTTATTTATGCAAGCTTTCTTTCATAAGACACAAGCAAAGCATACATTTCAAAGGCTTTCTCCCTGGTGGACTCATGTCTTTCAGAGTTTCTTGGAGAGAATATGCAGGTTCTACGGGAAGGGGGATATTAGAATCCTGTACATACTTGAAACAGACTAGAGAACAACTAACCTCTTTGATGACCACAGAGGAAAAGCCAGGGGCTAGAGGCGAGAATAAAGATCCAGTCTGAACATAGAGAACAGAAGTCAAGCCTAAGAACTGCTCAGTAGGTTTGAAGTCCAGGAAAAATATCAAAACAATCGCTAGAAAACCCAGGGCTAATTTTCTCTAATTTTCACTAGACTGATTAGTGATCCAATCTGTATGTCTTCGATTTTTGCTTTGCAGAATTGAAACTGTAGTTTAAGTGTCACATTTCAAAAAGTCTGAGAAATAACTGTACGTTGTGCCTATGATATGAGGCACTGAACAGTACATAAATCATCAACATAGCCATTTTTATGAGATTAAATGCAAGATATCCATGTCATAGTGAAAATGTCAAAATGGTAGAAAGAATGTTAACATTGAGCGTCAAATTGAATAATTGTGTGTTATTAACAATATATCTTTTGCAGGATGAAGCCCTTGAGATGCATCATTTCATTTTTAAGAGGCAACTAACAAGACACTACTAAAAACATACACTATATTTCTGTTACGCTACATAATAAACGACTTGTACATGAATTCTTAATGACTAACATGTGCTCTTACGGTATGATCATATATTTCGGAATTGTTATGGAGACGGTCCTATAACAAGAAGCTCACAGGTTTGATGAATACACCAGCCACCAGCAACTATTTGTCCTGTCAAAGCACCCTTGAGCAAGACTCTTGACTCCTACTTTTTCACTCTTTGGCTGCTATTACTAAAGCAGTAGAACCTAAAGACCAGAAGCTGTGACATAAAACTAATGTTGAAGTCTTTATTTGGTTTGGGCCTTGTTCAGTCTCCTACAGAGACTTAGGGGCCCATCTCCTCCATGGGACTCCTTCTGTCTGACACACTCATTCGCTCCAGTCTCCCACCCGACCAACTCCCTTCCCTCTTACAGGACATTCAGTCTTTCCATGTTCTGCATTCACAGATTCCACTGAAGCACAGAAGGCTTTAGCCACCCTCCATTTCCGCGTCAAATCCCACCAAGACATGCTCAGAATTATTTAGCTCGTTCCCAGAGAAAGGGCTTAATGTATACATATCCAGATATTTCCTTCACATCACCTCGGGGCTTTCTATCCTTGTCTGCCCTCCAGATTGTGAAAGAGACAGAGATCGACCCAGGTTTGTCTCTGGAAAGGCTCAGTTTTGATTGAGAGCAGAGCCCTGTTGCTCGGGGTAAAATTTAGCAGGTTAGTCATCAGGGAATCCACATTTGTGCACACGTTTGAGACACTGCACCCAAGGGAGGGGAACTTAACCTGGCTTTCCGTGACAGAACAGAATTTCTGCTGTGGGAACACAGGTAACTGCCTCAGGACCACATTGAGTTTTTACTGTGGAGCCATGGAAGGTTTCAAATGGTGGGAGAGTGGAATCTTAAGCACACATGTTAAGTGGAATAACAAGGTCAGCCAAACCTGTGTTACATTTACTGAACGTTACACAGTATGAATAAATAATACATTATGCCAGGCAGAAATCTCTGCTGGATTCCAATGGCAAAATTGTTTTATCACCAGGAAAAAAAAATATGACCAGAATCGGTCATATTTTGTAATCAAAACTTACTGAAGGATTGGGTGGTCCAATTATGTTGCCACAATCCTTCAATTTAATTTAAAAAAAGAAGTAATTATCAGGATTTAATTGGGAAGTTTGAACTGGACTTGAAAATATTACAGTCTGTGGCTCGAACATCATGGGAGCTGTGGCTGAAAAAGAGACATCTCAACTTGTCAGAAAATGTCTATTTTCCTGATACCAATCAATCTACAAACCCACATATAGGAAAATGTTTTGAAATAAAACGTATTATTCAGGAAATGGCTAACAGGCATCCCTCAGCTGGTCCTGCTGGGAGTTTGGATTTATAGAAGTCATTTATCGGGGCTCTGATCTCACCTCAGAAACCTCAGTGTGTAAGAAAGCTTGGCAAAGGAACACACATCAAGAGCTTGAGCAGAGATAGACATTCTGTGGGCTTTGCGCCTGCCGTCCGCAGATAAACACTCCCTGGTTTAGCGCCGCTAAACACTCGCTGGGATGAGACCATGTTCTATGTGTGCCTTTGACCTCCAGTGTAAATGTTTTGAACAAGACAGGATGGCTTTAAGGATAAAGGTGCTTTCATGTTCCAGATTTCTCATACAGTGTCACAGTGGTGATCCGTTTTAACAAGCTTCAGAAGTACATTGAATTACCTAAAACTGATTTTAGTCAATTTCTCAAGTATTGTAAAACTGGTTTCAGTCTGTTCAGCAGGAAAATTCTGTAATGAGACGATTTTCTAATTTGCCGCCATGGTGAGATGATTTTCAATTTATGGTGATTTTACCTTTTGAAGACATACATGTAGCTAAAATAACAAAAGTTCAACATAGACTAGCTTTGTCAACATGGGTACTTAAAAATTGCAGTAATATCATGCGTACTGCAACTCACATGTCACTGTAAGTACAGTTACTCATAGATGTACTGTATATTCTATTATGAATACACAAAACTATCTGAAAAAAAGTGCTGGAGGCCAAAACAACATGCATATTTAACATTACAAGCCTATTCCCTTATGTTGGATTTGATCTATTTTTGTTTCGATTGAAATCTGTGTGTGCAATAATTTAAATGTCTGTCATGGCGCATGCCAAACTGTAGGTTTCATGATGAAGGGTGCATGTAGGGGCGTGTGTGTGTGCGTGGGAGGAGTTGGGGTGGGGTGGGGAGGTGTCCTGTCTCTGCACGTGGTTTGATAATAGAATATGACTTAAAAGGTTAAAGGCGCGCTCTTAACTATTTTTTAAGTTTAATCATGCACGCTCACCATTTGATGGAGTCCTCGCTTCGCCTGCAATGCTTTCCTCTTCATTACCGAAAATGGAACAGCTCACAAATCAAGTGTGGCAGATCATTTTTCCCTCCTATGAAGGGAAAGGTGCACATTAATTAGCTTGTATTTATTTAGCTGGAAGCCTTTATAATTCCACAGAAGAAGAAAAAAAAAACCCTTTGGGGGGGAAGTAGGGTACACCACACGAGATAACTGCCCCCGTCTGTTTCAAGCCTATATTTTCTTAGACTCGTGCCTGAAGAGGAGAGTATTCAGCTGAAACTGAAAAATGCCCATATGTAGACCCTGGCAGACATGTTGCAAGCGCTGTTTGCAACATGCAAAAGTTGTTTAGTGTGTGTGTGTGTGATGACAGTCAGTAAAGGTAAGGAATTTTGACTAAGGACTTTTTCCCCATTGAATTCATTTTTCTTGCAGCTTGACTGTTTCACAATTGTTTACTGCTGTTTGTGATGCATCCGTGCATCACTTACATTACCAAAGCAGACTCGGGACTTGATCCATGCTCTCTGGAGTCAAAGTGATTTTGCTTGGTGACCCCTCCGACCGCCCAATCCTCATTTTTGTGACTTCGCTGCACTACAACAATGTCACACTACTTCCCGCTTTGACCCAAATGTTGGCATCGGGCATAAATCATCCAATATTCTTGTTTTCACCAGAGACTCTGGGCTAGAAAGGCAGACAGAGAGAAACAGAGAAGAAGGGATGAAAGGAGGACATGAACTGGCAGGTATAGGACACCTCATTATAGCAGCTCCCTGCTACCAGCATGGAAATTATGACAGATGTGCAGAAAGGTGCCTCTTTCTCCCTCTGTCTCTCTCCATTATCCAGCACTGGTGAGATGGTAGCCCAGACAGAGTCTAAACAAAGCAATTATTATGCCTTGTTTTATCGACTCACACTGAGCCAATGATTTCCCCCCCGTTGATCCCAGTTTGTCATAAGAAAGCTGGTATTAATGGTGTCAGAAAATCAACAGGGATCCGTTCTGTGCTTTCTGCTTGCTTGCTTCTCTCTGACAGCCTTTTCATTTCTTAACTTCCATAGCTGTCTGTTGTCTTTTGGAGCTGCCAGGTTATACCTGTCCAAGTGCTCATTTTGGGACAGAAGCTTGGCCCATCTCTGTCTTCTGTATTGGATTGCATTTTACAGACCACAGCCCTCAACGTGAGTGGCAGCTTGGCTTGTAAGCTCAATTGGGAAAGCTAACACGTTTTGAGAAAACCAGAGAGGTACAGACAGACACATAATAGGTATGAAAAGTAATAAGTTTGACAAAGCAACCTGATAGACGAACAAAAACTGTCATATGAGTGTACACTTGTTTCTGCCAGACTCTTCCCTCACCGTCTCTGTAGTAAAGCTAGAAAGGATGAGAGCTGAGCTATGAGGAAGCACCTGGTATCCATTTAGATTACATAGTATTGTGTTTGTGCAAAGCAGCACAAAGGACGAGGTGGGAGGTGGTTTAGTATTTTGGCCAAAAACTGGTGTCATGATCATGTGCGTAAAGGGACAATTAGGTAATTTGGAACAGACAGTCACAAAAGTACAGTAATGAGGCAAGGGGGTTCATTTTTTTAATGGCAGTCTGTCTTTGGCTTCTCACTAAAACCGTGATCAAAACCTAATTTCCAAAAAGATGCTGTCATCTTGGAAGTAGTGCTGAACTTGAGGCAGCACACACACGTACACACACGTTCGTGTACGTTCATTACCCATGAACTCTCAACTCACATCCTTCCCCAGGTAATATCACTTAGGCCGTATCCTTCACGGAGCCGTCTTACTGGAAATGTATCTGCTCGTCTTGTGTATCCAAGGAATCCTCTTATCTGATGTTGACTTCCTGAGATCTTGCCTGTAAACAGGCCTGAAGTCAGCTGCTCCGTCTGAAAAACCACCGCCGGGCCTCACGGGTGAGTGAAAAAGGAAACTGAGCAAGAGGAAGGAGGAAAGATGCAGGGAAAGAAAGGAATGAGAGGTAATGGGAGGGGATGAAATGAAGCTAGTGTACAGTAAAAAAAAAAAATGCTGGACAGAAGTTTAGATTGTTGTTCGGGTTGGAATGTTTCCTGAGGCAGGCTGAGGGATTAAACGTTAAACTAAAAATAACGAGTGAAAAATAATTCTTTTTTTGAAAATTATGGGTTTTGGATTTCTCTTCTCTTCTCCTCTCTTCTCTTCTCTTCTCTTCTCTTCAGCATCTCTGTCCCGTTCTTTTCTGTCTTTTTTCACTTTCCCCCATGTCTCCGACTTCCACCCTGTAATCATGCACCGCCACAACTGTGGTTAATGTTATTAAAGCTCCAGCCATGGCCGCCGCTCCAACTAAAATAAAACAACAATGCCTCCCGGGCCTACAGAGCCCTCACAGCTGAACCTAGAGTAACTCAAGACTTAAGCACTCTGACGCTGCTTTCCGGTACAGTGTGCTGCATTCACCTCTCGGATCTCTCCCAGACCTGTTTGTTCAAAGAAACGGAGATATATGAGTGTTGAATGAGATAACAGTTTGTGGGAACGACAGGTTTCAATCCTGCAGTTTGAGATATTTTTAGAATGGGGGTTCATGATTGCAATGATGCTAGTCAGGCTGAGCCATCTGTGGGGCTTAACTTTCCCTCAGCAACTATTAATGCTCCTGAACCTGTGGTGCAGTAAGTCAGTGGTATTACTGGGCAGTTCCCCGGTGTAACTGCACACAACTGCTTGAATATAAAGCAGAGCATTGCTTAGGAGCAACATGCACACCTTTCCTGGTCCAGATCTGATTAAACGTCAAGACCAGCTTAATGATTTTCAGTCGAATTTAGAAACAACTTCATATTGCTTCACATTTTGCTGTTTGACTTGAGTTGGTTGGGGAGTTACATTTTAGTTTGGGTGGGTTTGGCACCAACCTACTCGAAATGATGGACAATGAAAACCAACCAGTCCCTCCTTTCTAAATCACTTTCACACACAGTGTATGTGTAACAGGCCTCTAACATGAGGTGACAGTGACAGTGTGTTCTTTATAAGAACAGGACAAAGCACAGAGTCAGGAGTCAGTCAGTTGATAATGAGTTAACTACCTAACCTGTCCAACTGATCCATGGTTTGATAGTTATCTACAGTGTGCAATTTGGAGACCTAGGTTTACTTTATATGCTCCAATGTGCAAACAAGGCAGTCATACATGTGCATACACGGTTGTACACATATCACCTATGTACACAAATACTAAAGTACACAAACGCAGTGTTGGAGGAAAGCTCAGGTCTATCATCTGGGCTGCAGCCGTCTGTGTCACTAGACTCACAGTCACACCTCTTCATCCCCCGTGCAAACATAATCACTGGATGCCCAGCAGATAGAAGAGGCCATTATTGCTCAAGGGCACCACGCTGGCGTACAGCGAGAGGTGCTCTCCTGCACCCAGCGGGTATAGCTGTGCATGCAGTACATCCACTTACCGTATAGAATCACAATCGTGCACGTAGAGCATGCGGTGGCACACACACACACACACAGACATGTTGTGCATACATGCAGTCTGCAGTAGCTCAATGTACACAGGCAGACAGTCCTCGGCACTTGTCCGGCGCCGCTCCAGAGAGAGAAACTGAATAGCTTTAATCGTGGGATAGTGGTGAACGGCCGGTTGATTTCAGCATGTGTGTTCATTTCCTGACCATCAATCCCACAGTCCATTTGGCTCAGTGCATGCCGGTGATGCTAACCATGCAATTGGAGGAAACCCAGTATCCCGCTTTTTTTTCCTCATGTAACACAATTACCATAAAGAGCAGGGAATTACAAAGAAAAGCCGATGATTAGCTGTCATGCTGTTTCTAATGCTACAAACACACTGGGCATTGTTCCCGCAAGCAAGTGTATCAAAGTCGTGCTTAGCCTCGTTTTAGGTTAAAAACAGGAATAGAATGAAATTTTAATTAATGTTTTTGTTTCTATTTCATGTTATATTCAACTTTCCTTCATCTCATACATGGCAATAGCAGTATACATAATCTGTTTAAAAAATGTCCTTTTGAAGTGTGTTTTCGCTGCAACAGTGTGTATTTTTATGCAAATTAATTTCATTATTAAGACTCCTCAGTCCGTCTGTTTTCGAAAAACTGGTTAAAAAAAAAAACAACAACAAGAAGAAGGCGCATGATAACAACAAACAGGCCATTTAATGCCACATCGTCAGAACAAATTCACGCATTCACGTCTCCACTGTCCTGAGTTATTGTCTGGAGAGAGTGCGACAGACGCTGCACATCAATAAACAGTTATTTTCTCATTTTACGCATTCATTCTCCATCCTTGGAAGATCGACTTAATGGGAGAACAGAGAAGAAAGGCTGCAGAAGAAAGGTTCCTCGACTCGGGGGTTGGCTGAGAGATGTCCCAAAAAGAAATCTGAACTTTAGTATGTGTCAGTATGTAATTAGTAGTTAAGACTGAAATATGGGGCAAGTATAAGTTAAGCTCTTTTGGTACTGGTAGCTGTGTTAGTAGTAGTAGTAAAGGCAGTAGAAGTAACAGTTGTTGTATTAGTGCCATTTGCAGTGGTAGCAGCTGTGTTCTATAGAGAATAAACAAGGTCAAAAGAAGAGAAAACATGTACATCATAAATAATGAGGCGGCGCTGTCTGTATGTGTGGATGGACGTGCATTTGATAGTGATCTGTGTCTCTCAGAATGATAATGTCTCTGTCCCCAAGGCGCAGGTGATGACCCGGTGATTTTCTGAGGAGGAAACCGATGTCAGCCATATGCCAAAATGTCCTCAATTAGCCAGATGCTACAATCCCAACTGAGTATTTGGAACGTGCACCATCACACAGTTACAGGATCTGTATTATCACTCCAAAATGTAATGCTGAGGGGCGACGACCTTGACTTGAGGGAGATGATGGCCATGCTATACAGTATTCCTGTCTTTCGCTGGGAGTTTTGATGGGACTGTGCAGCTTACGTGTGGTTATGAGTGATTGTATTCCATTTTTGAGAGTGTAGAGTGATTTTCATGACATTTTAACCACTTTTAAAAAGCTTGCTTTATGTTATAAACTGTGGTTTTAGGTGACATGATCATTTAGAAATATGGCTGTTGTCTGACATGCATGATATTGCTGTGGACACTCTTTTAAGCTTGCTATTCCTAACTTTCACTGTCTCTCTTGAGGTAGTTGTTGTAAATTCTGCGCATGTCTCACACTCACAATGCACAATCCAGAGGCCCTTTACTGGCACAGAGTCTCTGACGTCTTTGATGCAATCGGTTTTATAAGACGAAACAAAAAAGGGGTGAGGGTAATTTGACACGCTAAGCTAAACTTGGCTCTTTTTTTTTTTTTTTTCCAGCGGTGCACTCCATTAGTGAGCAAAATACTGGAGAGGTTGTTGTGCGTGGGAGATCTACTCGCTTACGGTTGTAGTATATTAAGCTCTGCTCCCTTAAGCGTTGCCCTTTTTCATCTCATCACTTTGATCAAGGTTGAATGTTTCTTTAAAATTCTGGATACAGGTTCTTCTCAGTCTTTAAAGGGGTCGTACAAAACTTCAATGTTAGGGTTTTGGAACTCCCAGCCTCATTACATTACATTACTCATTACATGTCTTCTCAGTTGCCTCTGTTCAAGAATTAATGACAGTTCAGTTTACTGAAGCAAAGTTGAGCAAACAAACAGCTAGAACATCATTCAGTTGGCCTTGTATTTAACTCCAGGATTATACGGAAATCAGTTCTCTCCATCTCTTCACTCATCTTTCCCTACTCAACTGCTTTTCAAGCTGTGCGGCGATCCAAGAAAATTCTCCATCCGTGTGTGTTTATTTCTTCTATCTCAGACCATCTTAAACACCTGGTATTAACTACGAGCCACTCCAGCCTTATCTGTAATTAGCATAACTCATGGCGGAGATTTCGTGGTGTGTTTACACTGTGGCTTTGAGATATCGGTTAGGGAAAGTATGTGTAAGACAAGTATTTATCTCTTTCCTTTCATACGCTGGCAACTTTCCAGACCAATGTAAGCCAGGACAGCGGAGGACCACAGCAAACGGAAAAGAGAACTCCCTTTCTCTCAGATGAGCCACCTTTATATGGTGATTTTCAAACTCTATTTAATCAGGCCAGTTGCCAAAGAAATTCACGGCAATGCCAGCAGAGGAACCCTGAAGGGAAAGCGAGCTTGAACAAATTTCCACATTCACACATTTGCCTGACAGCTGGCCAGGTCCGTTTTCCACTGCTGGTCGCTGACTTGCTCAAATGTAAGATTTTGGTCTCCAATCAATTGATCTGCTTCTCCAGAGGATACTTCAAGAAGCATTGAGGTAGGATCCATATTGTTAGTCCAAGCCACTCTTCCCATCAGTTGGTGAAGTTCCAACCCCAAAATATCACTTGTTTTGATCAAGTGAAACATCAGCGGGCCTGGCGCTTAGAATAGCCGATGTAATCATGATTGTTGAGTCACACAGAGGACTATATGAGTTTGGATTTATGTCTATAAAACTGGTTGGGTGATTTTAATTTTTTTCAATAACGTCTGGAGCACATATGTGTGTGATTTCGTTCCCCCAACTAAATGAAAATTACAGTTCAGAATATGTTTCTCCATAATTAAGGTTCCATTTGGACAGATACCTTGTACTTTACCTTATATTTGAACTTGTATGCCAAGAGCAGCAAATCCTGTCATTGGAAAAATGACGATGAAAGAAGCGAACGGTTAATTGCTACTCATGAAGTTGCCAACAACTTTAGCACATTTGTGAACCTCATCAAATGGGCTGTTGTCAGCTGCATTCTGTTTTGGCTGGTCTGCCTTTTTACCTCTTCCAAGGACGTTTTCACCTGGTTTCTGTTTTTTTGGCCCAATATTTCAGAAAGTAACAGACCAGACAGAGATTTCAGGGAAATGTTGTGGGTAGGTGGATCTTGGGTCGAGGAATAGTTGCTTAAATGCTGAAGCACATCCAGATATAGGAATTACTTTTCAGACACCAATCTTAATGAAAATTGCAGAATAAATGAAAGAATTAAAAATATGATTAGACAGAGGTAACATATATGGTGTCGCTGTACATTAACAAATGATAAAACTAAGATAATGCTGATCCAGCAGAATGAGTTTTGATTGATTGTTATTGTTATATACACAATTATGGATGTAGATGATGTCCTCAATACCACTAATTTGCATGATGAATCCTTTTAAGATATCTGATTTCAAGGTAATGATAGTAAAAGTCTGGCTTTATATTGGCAAAAAAGTGAAATCAGAGGACTGCTTGGCCTTGATGGTGGAATGCACTCTGTCCCTTCTTACTGTAAAAGCATATGAATAGGTATTCCTATGGAATGGTCTGTTTGAATGTCTATTACAAACCATCTTCTGTAATCTGGCAATGACTTAAATGTCATCAATGAGTGTGGTTACTGTGGAACATGGTGAAAATTTAACCACCCACCTCTGCTTGGAATATTAATCCCACATGAATGGGATCTTTGCAAGGTAGGCACATATAAATTTCCAGCATGCACATCTTCTAAACTCTGGAAAAATGGCTGCTGTCAAAAGTCATTTTTAAAGTAAGACGTAGTTCTCAGGTTTGCCCACAATGGAAGCTTCCTGTCCCAGTAGCCACATAAATGCCCGTGCAGTACCCTGGCAAAGTTTTAAAGCTCTTGGTAGCCAGAGCTATGGCTTCCAGATGCTGTCTCCAGTGTGTTTTTAGGACAAAGAAGGGAACTAATCTAATAAGAAGACTGGGCAGCGAAGGAGAAGCCTGGTAGGTGGAGAATAATATTAGCATATCTTCTTAAATCTGAGCCCTTGCAGCAGCCCAGCAGTCATTTTGTTACGCCGCACAGACCCCCTCTGTCAAAAGGAATTAGTTGGTGTGAAAACATAGGATAGGGTTTGCCAACAATCTTGTATATCTTAAACTTATGTATAAAATGTATATCATAAGAAAGAAAACAAAAGTACAGATTAGGGTGATCAGTATTTATCGGTTATCAAATTATGAATGATGAAAACATGTTTTCCCTCTTGCGTCTTCATACCAAGACCTTATTTGGAGGTTTTCCTCCCACTCTTTTCCCCAAGATATCTTTGCAGACTTCCATATGGAGCTTTTATCTATGGACAGGCAGAGCAAGCTGTATGTATTTATTCATTTATTTTGTGGAATGGAGTGGAAAATAGTGTTTCCGTGCTAATTTAACAAGTTCAAAGGGATCAATCTGAAGGGAGAAATTCCCAAGAAATAGCATTAAATTGTCTCAGTGAACACGATCCTTATCATCTGGGCTCTGGCCCATGATGCAGTGCAGACAATCAGGAAAAATGCTGCATCAGAAGCCGTGTTGGAATCCGTGAGCGCGGCTTTGAAACCAAACAATGCCGCATTGATAAAAGAGGGTAATTCTGCTGGCTCTCTGTGTTGACTTTGAGGATTTCAAATGGTTTTTAATTGTGCCAAATGCAGGAGTGGATGAGATACTTAGAACTGCATCAGTCCTGCTACTCTGCATTCTTTTGCAGTAAAGTCTGACTGTCTGAGTCTGGGTAGAGGGCTCACTGCTGTCAAAAAGACATGTTTGAGAGAGACAAAGGGAATCATTGAAATTCAACTGAGTCTGTTGTTTAATTTTTTTGCCTCCTTCTTCTCAAAAACAACCACACTGTCATTCTCCTATGCAAAGGCAGGGAAGGCAACCTTTCTTTCCATATGCTGTTGAAGAGGAAAGACGCTTAAGATTCATTCATGGCAGACAGAGCCCAAAGTTATTCCGTGCCATCAAAAAGGCACAGCTGTCCTCACCCGCTCTGGCTGTCATTCTCTGCCTCTAATCTTCAAGGACTCCTGGCTCTGCCAAATTCCTTTTCCTGTCCTCCCTCTCCATGTTTCACACTCGGCCAAGCCCTCATGCAAAACTCTTTACTTTCTCTGTTAGTGCCTTCATTTCTTTTTTCTCATTTCCTGTCCACTTCCTCTCTTTCATGGCCCATGTTTCTCTTCTGCTAAGCTCCTCTCTCTCCTTCCAGTCCTCCCTGTGGAATTGAGTTGTGCTGTAATATACTGGAGGGATGCTAATTAACAGGTGGCATACAGAAACGCATAGGCAGCCGTTCACATAAACATGGCAAACACGCTGACACCGAGACCTCATGAACTATCAATACTGTTTATAGCAATGACCTGTAGGTCTGATTAATGTTTGAGTTAATCAGTGGGACAGGAAGGAATGTGAGATTTTCACTGTTTGTGTCTGTGTGTGTGAGAGAGAGAGAATGAGAGAGGAGTGGAAAGAGGAAGACCAGTAATATACAGTTTATTTAGATTGTGTGGGTGTATAATTGATCTCTTTCTGCACTCTCTTTAACTTTTGTCGATTTTTGACAGCTCTTTGTAAATAATTTGAGGGAATTTTTTGTTTCATGCATTGTTAGTATATCAACTTTGATAGTTTTTGTGAGTGATTCTTGCTCACTCTCCTCAGTCTCTGCAGGGGAGATCTGAGTCAGGCCACCAGTCAATCTACTTTGAGAATCTTACAGAACAAAACAAACAAAAAAAAAAGATGTTGGAATTCATCCCTAATGGCAATAACAAAGAGCAAATACCTTTGTTATGTTATTTTGGATGCCAATGATACAATAAAATGCATCATGATAGTTTAACAATTATTATCTGGTTTAATCTGCGGCATGGTGGTGGTTTCTCTTCACGTTTTGCTGTCCACAGGATGGTAATGTTGGGGACTTACTTTCAAGAGAAGCTGGAGTTTATTTCAATGCTGTCACACCATGATGGTTTGGCACACACAATGGTTACAAAGCTCGCCCTCCTAGGATTTACCTAAAAAGCCTCAATTTATTGTGTGATTGCAATACAAACAGAAGCTGAGACATGATGCCAGTCACTGCTTGTAGCACCTGTGTAATCACACAGCCCATGTATTGTGTATCTGTGTATCGCTCCACTGAGAGTACTTGTAGAAAGTGTCTTCGCTCTTTAGTATTTCATGCAGAACAAATGTTTCAAAGAGCTTTAAAGGCCCACCACAACAAACGGTTTCCGATGCGGCCCAAAGCTCTCTAGGAAGCCAAGGAAAAACTCCCAAATAACCTTAACGTCTAAGGAAAAAAGAAGAAACATTTGCAGAGGAAATTCAAAGAGAGGTTCCCTCTCCCCCAATGGCCAGGTGTGGAACAGGAGCTACGGGTGGGAGAGAATAAATTACAGAAGAGATGTAATAATACAGCAGAAGATAAACAACACGTGTCCGTAGAGAGAGAGAGAGAATGTACATTAATAAATACACAAGGAGAGTCAACTTACACAGCAAAATAATTCTTTACATGGATTTCAAATGTATTTAGGATACTGACAGACCTTTTTTATGCCAAAAAAAACCCAAAAACATTTTCTAAAATCAAATCCGCTCCCAGCACCTTCATACTTTAAAAAGGTGGAAACTGTTCTAAAAAAAAATCATCAAACACATCATCTAAATTCAGAAACTGACTGAAA
>OMOW01112743.1:0-10084 GCA_900312555.1 Lamprogrammus exutus | reverse complement strand
ATCTGCGTGGCTTTAAGGGACGTTACTTTGGCTTAATGTGAAGTTGCATTGGACCACAGGAATCATACATTACAGGGCGGTGGAGCGAGCCAAATCACCCATTACCGAGCAGGCATTCCATACAAACAACGTAAAATATAAACCGCATACGACACACAAACACAAACGCAAACACGTCAGGAAAGTCGACATCGGCGGTAATTAACTGGGACGGATTTGGCCGCGCTTTTTTAAAATCCTTCGCGTGAAACATTTTGATTAATAAGGAGTCGTTTATTTGCCACAACACACACAGACGCCAACCAAAGCAATTCAGGTGACCGGCGGCTGCCCGGACACACAGCTCGGTGTGCCAAGCTGCTCAGGGTCAACAGTGTGTGTGTGTGTGAGGGATGTCACCCAGCTCGTGATGAAGGATTATGTCCGAGCACATTTTGGGGCAAATGAGTTAAATGATGGCACCGATTGACCCGTTTCAATGTGAAGACATCAGAAATGAACGTGTGTGTGTGTGTGTTGGTGCTTTCTTAGAACACAGCAGACTAAATTTGTATCCTTTGGGTGATAAATCTTGTTGCTGTGTACTATGCTGGTACAGTGGAGTAGCCTCGCTTACACGTCTATTTCTGGCTCCAAACCCTTGAATATTCATATTAATTATGTAACCCCAGTGGCCTGTGTGTGCCTATAAATAATGCTCTCGTCAGAAGGGAACGCTCAGTAAAAATCTGAGCGTTTTTTCGCCTTTTCTCCCAATGTCAAATGGCCAATTACACCCGTGGTCTTGGCCGCTGGGAGCAGGCACACGGACTGAACAGAGAGCTTCTGGCGTGGTGTCAAGGACGCGATCCCTCGCCAGCTTCCCACCCACCAACAACAACAACGCTTATTTTTACAAAAAAAAGGAACATTTGCTTGAAAAAAACAACAACTTCACAGATTCAACTCACAGCAAATCAGAGCCAGGAAACAGAGCAGTGACCTGTACTTGTACCTTCTCTGCCTCACCTAAACCGGACCGTACCATCTGCTCGGGTGTGCACGGGGAGGAGCAGAACGAGGGGAAACACGGACACGCACACAACAACACACCTAATCGTTCCTTTTTATTACTGTTTGACATTTAAAGTCATGCGTTCACACATCAACACACACACGCACGCGCACGAGCACCAACTTAACGCCACGTAGATACAAACCGACCCTTCGCTCAGCCACTTGATGGCGCCCAGTCACTCACTCACTGCTGACAGCTTTGTAACGACGCAAACCTGTTTCTACTCAACAAGCAAACGACCTCCAGCTGCACTAAAGTGGAACGGTGAAATGGAACAAACAGAATACAACAACCAATTAATGCAGCAGTCGTTTCAATTAAAATATAATTGTTGTCGTACGCTACACAATTGTATTCAGTGTAACATAAACAATCTGCAGTGATGTGGCTTTGGTGTGGCTTTGTTTGTCGTCATAAACACACACGTCAGGTTTTGTGTTCTTGTCACAAAATCAAACTTCTAGATCCCAACGACTGACATCCATTGGATCGTGTTCATCATCGTATCTGGTCTCAAGCTGCACACATCGATGACATCATGTTTGTTGCGTATGGTTCTGGTCGTCTGTTTGTCTTGCTTGACTTTCAGCAGGAGAACTCACAAAGTTATCGATGGATTTCAATTAAACTTGGTGGGCAGATTGGACCCGACCCAAGGTAGAACCCATCACCTTTTGATACCAGCCAGCTTGATGGTGCCGCTGCAGTTCCCACTTTTAACCTTTTAAGCCCCTCTCGCATCGTGTGTGTTTGTAATTGCATCCATTTAGTCTGCGTTTCACCTGATTTCACTTTTGGTTTAGTCCCAAACAGGCTTTCTTTCACAGAGCTCCGTCCTCTATCTAACACAGGCTCCACCGCGGTGAGACGGCTCAGCTCGGGTTATGTTCGCGCATCTGTATTCCACAGGCGCACACAAGATGGCCATAGCGCAGGTTTGTTTACATCGTAAAGCGATCTGACCCTGACAATTCCAGCAAACAGCGGACCAATCTGACGTTCCCATTACTGTGATATATGTGCAGTATGTTCATATGAAGAGAACGTTTTCAGCTCTAAAGAAATGTGGTGTAAATTGAAAAGACAATGACCTCACTGGGGGTTCATAGTTCACCTTCAACTCCTTTCACAATAGGATGGACCAAAGCTGCGTGCATAAAGGAGCCATTATCTACCCACATCACTTGAACTTCCATTATTTGGCTGTGTGTCGTGATTCTGGCACGCAGGATGAAATGTTCACTACACACAATCTCCCCGCACATCTCAGCATTCCTGTTTAAGATGTATTCAAACACAAAACACAGCAACCTTGTCGCCCTGTTCCTTCTTAGCCCACGGTGCGGTGAAAATCATTTTTATCCAAAGCGTCGGCTCCTGGTAGCAGAGAGAACGCGTTGGCTGCACTCTCATTGAGTTGTCACTCAGACGCTGTGCTGTGTGTGTGTGTGTGTGTGTGTGTGCACTTGCTGTTTGCTATGGGTCTCACTTCAATTGTCTGGTGCTTGATGTTATCTTTGCTACAAGTAAACACACACAAGAAACACACACACACAGTTATTCCACTACGGTGTTCTGCCACATTGGTGTTTCAAAGTAAATTTGTCCCTCAACATGTTGATTTTAATTACATACCACCTTGAACACCGCTTGCTTTTTATTAACTGTTAACTCTCGCTTTAGAGCTCCACTGCACTCCAGATACTCATTTACAGAATCAACATTCATCGCAAACGAAAGACAAAATGATTTAATCATGCCGACACGTGTTGGCGTTTGTTTTTGGGGACCGCATTACCATACTGACTACATAATATATTTGCTTTTCGCTCTCACTGGGCAGCAACGGATTTGCAGCAGGAGGTTAAGCTTCTACTTCATCTTCCTTTCTCTGATACGCCTAGTGGCAGATGGAGAGACAGGGCTGAAGCGTCCTGAAACAAGTTCGGATATTTGCAGGAAGGCTGTTTGTTTATCTTGTTTGAGCCTAACCACTGCAAGTCGTCCAGCTAAGGGTGAAGTGGGTCTTGGTTCGTTGTGATTCTCCAGTAAATAGAAGCTGGTGGTGTCTCAGAGAGGTAATGGTCTTTGCCCTTTACGCCGATAAAGGTTTCAAAATTCATTTCAGGATCCAATATGAAGACTGATTATTTTTCTAGACGTCAGGAAAGCTGCACGGAGGAGGAGGAGAGGTTTGTGATTCTTATCTTCAAGGATTCAAAAATTTACAGTTTTTAGTTTTGGGTCTATTTTTTCTAAACAACAATAGCTACTGTGGAACTATGGAGCTGCAGGCAAGGAAAAGAGGAAAAGCGTCTTTTTGCGAAGCTGACGAGAACTTCCGGGATAGGCGAGCGTAAGTAGCGTGCTGCTGTGATGGACGAAAGTGAAAGTGAAAGTTCCCAGGGAGGAGATTTGAACCTTCCAGCTCTGTGCGAGGGTTCTTCCCCAGAAAAGTGAGACTTGCAGTCGATGAAAAGAATGAAGTCCCAAAGGCTCCGAGGACCATCACTCAGGATTAGAGAGGATGAGAGAAGCAGTGTGGGACACCCCGAGAAGCAGTGTGGGATGCCCCGAGAAGCAGTGTGGGACGCCCCTTTAAACTGAGAGAGGTGGTGCAACATAAAGTCCTCAACCGTCCACCACTAAATAAGCAACTATTGATTTGTCAGGTGGATTCTGTGCTCCTTCAGCACAGGTAACAGGTTTGTCAGAATGACAGTATTTAAATGACTTGAAACAGAATGTCAACAGCTGAACCAAGAGTCGCAGAATTCACCCCAAAAAATACTTTCTTTTCTAAGCAGCTGAAGTAAACAGTTTGTTTAGAGATACAAAGCCACATAAAAGGATCATCAGCTTGTGTTCCTGTTATTCTCCTCCTCCTCCTCCTCCGTGTGTGCGTTATTCTAAAGCTCATTACTGTCACCAACACTGGCAGCTGTCTCACCCCGTTCATTCAGGAAAGGAAGTAAGGACGCATCCGACTCCTCCCACCTGGGCTGCGATTCGTGTTAGTGTCGAAACCAAATCGTCAATCAGAATTATTATTGTTGGTATCAACGTGATGTAAATGTCATCATCAGCTTACATCAGCTGCTGTCCGCACAGATGTTTGTTTTGCACACCACTCGTTATGGTGAGGGGCAAGGGGAGGGGTTATGTTGCCTGACTCTATATCTATACAGCCATATCCATACAAAAAAACAAGAAAGATGTACAACATTTCAGTGTCGATGCATTTAAGAAATGTCCTTTGACCCCTGTACACACGAGTATGATCAAGTGTTGTACTTCCAAACTACTCTCTGCTGGGAGGAACTACAGTCTAATTCTTAGTACTGATGAAATAGTCCAATACAGATGTCCTTTAAACATTAAATCTATAAACTACATTATATATATATATATATTTTAGCATTAACATGATTTAACAGGTGGATAAAGGCTCAGTTGCGTGCTCAAACTTTAGCTTTTGTTCAGAAAACTCACACAAACACACAGAATGCAGGTTCATGTTTGTTGTGTCACATCAACCACATGCACGAGGGAATCCACTCATCAAAACATTTCATTTAACTTTAAATAAACTGTTTCTATACAGCACTGCCTGTACATTGTATATCTTCTCTAAAGTTGTTTTGAATGTTGTATGATTTGCATGTTTTTCACTTGCGTACATGATCTATTGACATCACAGTGTTAGAAAATCTGAAAAATGTCTTTTTCTTTGTTCCTCTCTGGGCTTTTTCATTGCTCTCCTTTTTTCAATCCTTCAAACACAATCTTTCACTGCAATATTTATATCAAAAAACAATATTACTCTGTCCCCAGTGGTTGATGTATTGCTTTTCATGTCACAGATCTTTAGTTTATGAGTGTATGAGACCAGCTGAGGGTATTGAGGATGGCTGGGGACGACAGCGAGCCGTTTGTCTTTATTCTCAGTGAGACTTTAGGTGTTGTTGTTGTTGATTCCAGAGCTAACAGGCATGAAAGAGGGGATTTAGATGTTGACCCAACCGTTTCTCCACATGGCTTTAAGCGCTGTGAGTCAGGCCCGGTATCACGCCGTCCCACCACCTCGCTCTCTGCTGTAAAGCTTCCAGCACAGCCCCGAGTCGAAGACGTATCCCGCGGGTCAAATGTGACACATTTTTCCTCGCGCTCGTTCTCTCGTTTTCCTGAGTGGTTAAAACAGTGCAGCCGCTGATGGGATAAACAGTGGAAATATTGTTTTCGGACACACGGATCATTAAATGTGCCCCTGCAGCTGCGATGTTAAACAGCAGGCAGCAAACACACAGGTCACTGCTCGGCCAAATCAAGGCTTCAATTAGGTAAAAACAATGAGTGTGAGTTCAGGCAAATACAGGCTTGAGGAGCCATTCTCACACAGCCGTGTTATCTCTCCGACTGCAGACATGCAAGCGAAAGCCTGGGGCTCTCTCGGAAGAAACACATTTGGCATTGGAAGCTCTTGTTTAATTATGGCTCTTCAGAGTAATTCTGCACATTACCTTAATTTTCCCTCATTAATGATTGTCACAAAGCATCCCTCAGCTTCTGCCCTTATTTTTTTCCCCAGTTTGTTGATTTAATTAAGCAAACATGAAAGACAACGATTTGTAAGCGACGACGCGAGTTGATCGCTGCAGGGTTTGTGCCGGATTAAAGCCGTCGAAATTGGCAGGGCAGAAGCTGAGGCACCTCGACAGCTGCGTACTGTAGTCTGCAGCTCGGCATCTTCCCCTTTTCCAGGATGATGATATGAGAAATGGTAGAGAGATGATAAGTTTAGGTTGAGAACATTATCAATCTCTCAAACTGACAGACTCGCTTCAAAGAGAGGAGACGACAGAGCGGCATATTCACAAAAATATCTTCAGCGCTTATCAGCCTGTTTGAGTTTTAGTGGAGTCTGACGCTTCTAAATGGGCTTTCAATTAAGCTCGATAAAAATGTCTCCAGGGTTAAGGCCTCAACATATTCGCTCTTAACTACTCAAACCCACGTGACATCAAACGTATCCTGCGGTCGTTCCAAGCATTTAAATTTAATGTGACAATGAGGTGCAGTACCCTCGTGAACCACAGGGGCAGTAGAAACGTGGGGGCGGCACAAATTAGAGGAAGTGACGGGCAGACAACATTTGTATTGAAATATTTTAATGAGAGATGCCTTTGGAAATAGCAAATAGTTGCAAATAGTTCCAAGAAAAGTATATTTTATTCAACTTCAGCCGTCATTCTTTAGCAGCTGTGCTTTTCTTTCTGCGTTGCATTCACATGAATGACTAAAGAGTTTCTCTGGATTCAGCATCGTCTTCAAGGGTCTGTAGGAAGATGTCAAAAATTTCATCTCCCGCAGAACTCGTATAAAGCTGCCTGTGCAGGCACTCTGTCAGCTCCAGAGACAGTGCAGTCACTCTCCTCAGCCTCCACTGTTTTCATCTCAATCCAGAGAGGGGAGAAGGCTGCACTGACAGTAAGTAAATAAGACAATTGCTCCTCACTTTGGTAGGAGGAAACTCAACGTGTACGGTAAATAGAGCACTGTGCAGATGCAGGAAGAATTACGCTGGCATCAAGAGCACTGGTCTGCGGAGACTGCATGGGGCTTTAGCCTCCACTCACCCCTGGCTCGCTCTCCCAGGCCTGACCTACTTGGAAATGGAGATTTAAAAAAAATGTATACCCTGCAGAGAAGCTGAGCAGCAAGAATTTTGTTTCTGCAAACAAAATCTTGGCATGTAATTCAAAAAAACATGTTTAAATGCATGAGTTCCAGTTCAACACCGTGTGCACTGAGCAGATGCAGGCACGCGCTGGAGATGTTTGATGGATATCGAGGAGGCACGGGATAACAATCTATACGGGAAATGGGAAAATATACTAAAAGTGAATTTCTACAATGAGGAATGCCATAAATTTAGAAGCGGAGTAGGAGGGAGCGTGCAGAGGGAAGGGAAGCATGAAGGAAAGGAGCGAGTCTGAGGAGTTCTACATGGAACAGGTCACACTGAGGCCTGAATGGAGCTGTTAACATGAGAAAGTCAGGAAGGGAAAAAAAAGGTGAGGAGGAAGAGGGCGACAGAAGCAACACAAGGCACCGTCCACACCCCCACACCAAAGCAGAACGGTGTAAAATCCTGCAGTGGACTCGCAGGGAGGCTGGAAAGAATTCTGTAAGTATGAAATGTATGGAAAATGAAGAGCTCCATGCACCTAAACTGTAAGTGGTCCAATATCACATGGCTGGTTTGCATCATCCGGAGGGCAGAGGTCAACCTCACTTTGTGTTCAGTCACTACTTCCTCTGCTGTTGTTGTTGTTGTCACCATGCCTAAACTCTGCATCTGCAGAGAGAATTCCTGATTTTCCTTCCCTACCCTGAACATACCATCTCCTCCTCCATCTGTCTTTCATTGCTCCGTGCCGGCATGGAGTGGAGTTTTCCCGGAAGTAGCTGTGTAGCTTTGCAAAAGCTACGCCGCCACATGTCATGAGAGGGGGAGTCAATGATGAGCAAACACACACACACACTCACACTGAGCTCTTAAACTCATCGCTCCCTTGAACGTCAGTCTTCCCGGTCACCTTGTGGGAAATGTAGCTTACACAAACACATTCGCTACAAAGCTAAATCGTTTTCCCCTCGACAGTAAAATGGCGCAAAGACTATTTTCCATGATTCCATACATACAAATCAGTGTGTACTCTTGGTTCACAAATAAAAACTGGTTGGTTTTAAAATCATACTGTAATTCACTAAAGAAACTAATGCAGATTTTCACGTTACTTTAAACATTGTTTTCCACATTTTTCTGGTTATTTGCCTTGAGGTAGCTTCGATGTAGTAAGCTACTTCTCCTCAGGAGCTTGTAGTGTAGCTAACTACTTAATTAAGAGATTAACATGGAAAAAGCCTACTTCACTACTACGACTTGATCAATCAGGAGTAGCTTGTAGCATGACAAGCTACAGTAGCTATCCCTAACACTGAACAGGACTATACTGTGCAGTGTCCTGGGATGCGTTCACTGGCCTTTTCTGTCCTTGTCTTGACGGCTGGATGTACAGCATCAACATTACAAATAAATGTGAGTCAGGCGGCTCAACTGAATGACTGACTGACGCTCTCACAGAGGAACAACAGGGGAGCTGCGTTTGATACACTGCATTATTAGAGGACGGGCTTTGACAGACTCAGGCCGGTCTCCTTACACTCTAATCACTTGTTATCTTGACACTTCAATGAACCCTGAGATGATATCACCACTCAGTATTCACTGATGAGCAACCCCTTATTCAAAGCAATCGGTCATCCAATTAAGGAGAACCTAGACAAGGTCATGTGCACCTACACATACAGAATGAAGACCAGCGGATCTCAAAGGAGGTCGTGTCAGTTCCTTTGTCAGGTTTACAAAAGAGCAACACGAAACTTCAAAGTTATTTTGAAATTGGAAACCGTACCAGGAATAGTAATGTCAGGAACGTGCTGCACCTTTGATGTTTCTCCTTTTAGTTTTTTCCTCTACAATGTAATGAGTATCTGAGGGAACATTCGCCCGGCACCGCGCCAAACGTCGCCTTGGTGCTCATTCTGCTGCTTGATAACCGCCAGCTACAGAACGAAAGCCGGCCTCAGTGTGTCTCACGTGCGACAAAAAGGAGTGTGAATAAATACTGACACACACAATATACATCTATATCTGCACTATGTATATATGAGAAGAAGCCTGCCACAACTTGAGCTCAACAGCCTCTTTTCTGGAGTTCCACATGAGGGTGAACATTAAGTTATTAAATTATTATTTAATTAGGGTAATTCCATAATATTTATGTGTTACACTCACAAATTCAACAACTAACCCTTCTCCCCTTTCAGCAATGTTTATGCTTTGTTTGTGGTAAACTACATTAAGAGGCAACTTCACACCACTTAGCGGTGTGTGTGTGTGTGTGTGCACACAGGGTGAGACCCTCTCATGCACACCCTTGAGATAATGGTTACCGAGTACCATTAAGGCAGACAGATTTGTTTTGTTTTTTTAAATGAATAAATAAATTGTAAACACAAGCGCACAGGATTTTAATGAAGCACAAACCCAGCACAGTCCTGCTCTCATTACCAAACCCAACGGCTTCTCTACCAAACTAAAAAATAATATTGTGATTACTCTGTCACATTTGTGCGCCCTTTACTGATTTGGAGACGAATGTAGAGACGAAAAGTGAATCATCTTTTGTTGCCACATTTACCAAGAGATTGGAACAAAGCAACACCATCTCCAGTCTGACATCTTCATCGAACAGTTGGAAGGGAGAAACAAAAACACAGCGACTGAAAACACTTTGTCGAAATGGAATAAAAGTAAAAAGTCTTTTTTTCTCGACAAGGACAAACAGACGCCACAGAGGAAATAACACACAGATTCAGCACGCGGCCTTATAATCTAGTGCTCCAGAAGAGCAAGCAGAACTTTATCTATGCCCAAATCCAATTAGAGTGGAAACAGGATCTGGGCCCGAGACACATTTGTATCTACAGATTCAATCTGCGCCGCTTCTCAGAAGCAACAATGGATTATTACTTTATTTGATTGGGACAATTATTGGGACGATCAGCTTTCCACCTGCCAGACATGTCAGCGCAATTTTCCAGCTCCATTTCCAGACGCAGAGCGCAGATCCTGCCAGAAACACTTCCCCCCCCCCGCTCTCTTGCCAGCATCGCTCTTGGCTACGCCAGAGAGAAAATAAGCAATGCTGCATCCAAATGAACAGTGTTTGGTCAACAGGTCCCTGGACTAAGCTTGGCTGCTGCTGCTGCACACACACACACACACACACACACACACACACACACACACACACACACACACAGAGAGAGAGAGAGAGAGAGACATCTTTCAGCACTCATACACACATAAGCAAATGCACTCCCTCTGGCCCAGCAAAGGACCAAGGCTCATGAATCTCGAAAAGTACACACACTGTTTACTCCCATCCATTACAGCGG